>JAPYZM010001002.1:0-33071 GCA_030522845.1 Psyttalia concolor
AGAGAAAAAAGAAAGAAGGGGGGGAAGAAGAGAGGGGGAGAAAGAAAAAAAATCTAGCGTCCAAAAGAGCCTCGAATTGTCGACAATGGGGCCTGAAATCCACACGGGCTCGGGCCCCTGTACGTGGAAAAGCCGCGTGGACAGTCGGCGGTCCATGAAATTCTCCCCCCTCTCCCTCTCTCTCTCTCTCGTGCTGTATCACTCTCGCTACCCCTCCCCAATTCGACGACAAAAGGACAAACTCAAAGTACAATGAAATCGACCGCGCGTAAATTCGCAGGTTGACTCTTGAAGAAGAAAAAAAATCCATAAAGGGAAACAAAAAAAAAAAAATGGGAGGACGCGCGCCGAAACTCAAGACGACTCTGTCACCTGGCGCCCACGATATAAAACTCTTGAATGCAAACAAATTTTCAATGGGAATTGAAATGTGATGGGTCTATTTTTCGCGTTAGAATCTAATTTTCTCAAAGTGTCTGCGCGTGGAAAAATGAAATGGATATTGAGACGTCATCGCCACGGGGGGTGCAATTCATTTGGCCATTGAACATTTTATTCCCTTTTTTTTTCGGTCGATGATTTTTTTTTTTTTTTTTCTTTGGAAAACGCTGAAACTGGCAATGATAAATCTGCATTATTGTTGGCCTGGAAAATTTGTTTTAAAATGTTTTTATGAGGGACTTTTCGGAATTTTCTCCGCATTCGTCACGCATCATTGGGATAATGCCGAGACGGAGGGGGCTCGATGTTATTATTCAGTTCTCCTGGAAAATGAGCGGTAATTGTCAACGAGATGACTGAAAATTCCGGCGAAATCATTGGCTCATTCCATGCTGCATGCAGCACGATAAATCATCGGCCTTTGGCTGTGTTCCATTACAAAAACCTTGGAAAAGAGATGGAGATAGCCAAGTTGGGTTTATAGGAGAATTTTCTGCTCAATAAACTGTGACTCGATGTTCCAGAGGGCGCGTTGGTGTTCCAACGCGTGTCCTCATCCGCGGAAATTGTCGTTTTCAATGGACTTTATGATGTGACACAATCCACCCCCATTTTTATAGATTTTTTTTTTTTTCGGTTATTCGGGGGTCGGCGGTGGGTGCAATACACATGGGAGGATGTTTCTTTGATATTTCCATTGTAATAAAAATTTTCCAGTGGAAGTCACTTCAATTTTTTCCCGTGGAATCCCTTTCATTGCAAAGGGATGATTAATTTTTTACGCGCGGGGCATTTTTTTCGTTATTAATTGCCCTTTTTTTGACTGGTTCGAAGGTCTTTTAATGATTAAGAAATTAATTTTTTTATGTTGATAAATATTTGGTAAAATTATTCACAGAATTTTTCATTGACTTTGCAAATTTCGTTGATTATCGGGCGCAATTAAATTTGCGCTGTGCAGAGAATTTAGAAAATTAATTACATGACTTTTTCAATTGTTTAACAATCCCTGGGATTTTGTAAAAAATTACGAAAGAGAGTGAGGATAAAAAAAATTAATCCACCATAAGGAATTATAGATTTCTGGTTGGACTTAGGTATCGTTAGTTTATCAATCTTTTTCTTATTTATTTATTATTTTTCGGTGATTTGGTACACCAAATGTTCGATGAGTGGACCTCGACAACGTCAATTATTTTGATAATTTATGCCCAATGGGCATGCACACCGATGTTCGTTATTTTATTTTAATCCTTATTTATATTTGCCTTATTCATACGTAACATTCTTTTTATTTGCCATCGCCAAAAATATTCTGTGTGTAATGGCCTCCGGTTGCGATTCATTCGCACTCTTGTTTGGCGCCCACGGTGAGACCAAATACATTTCGCGCATTCGTCAAGCACGCGACTGAGGCCGCCATCTCGCCCGTTTGGCCGGGGGAAATTCAACTCTCAATAAAAATAACGTAAATTCAATTGATTTTATTCAATCAATTAGGCCCTCACGTCGGATGATATATATTTCAGTCAATCGGGGGATGTCTGCTTGAATATTATTCGTCATAAAAAAAAAATACATTCTGTCTTCGGTTTATGATCGAGGTGGCGAAAATGTGCGGATACACCTGCCCCCCCTGCGCACGTCTACCGCCATTTTTCCGGACACCTTTGAGTCTTAAATGTTAAAAATATCTTATCACTAATGCATGAGGGTTTGTTGCACTTTTGCCGAGTGATTAACCAAATCCATCCGACGCGAGAGCTCTACAATCATCTCCATCTCGATCGTTAAATTTTTTTTTCTTCGCCCCATTTGGCTGAACGCGGAATATTCATTGGATAAGTGAACGTGAATAATATTTTTTGGGGGATAAAGAATTTTATTTGCACGAGTTATCACACGAGGGAGGAGACAATTTTGGACAAATTGTATTGGGACGGTTAACGGACGGAATAAATTAATGCTAGTAATGTTGGGCTTGAAAAATCGGGAATAGCAATTGGGAGGAGTTCAAAATTCCCTGGCCCGGAGTTTCCGATGATAAAAAAAATACATTTACTCAAAAACATAAATAAACGTGAATTGAAATCGCTGAGGAATGCGAATTGAGTCTAATTATTTCTTAAAAATTCGCAATTAATTGGAAATTCTAATAATAAAAAAATACGAGCCCCCAAGAACGGGTCGCGCGAGTTGGAGACGAAAAAATGAATTTTAAATTCCGTTCCGAGACAAAAAACAGATAAATAAATGCAAAAATAATTCAAGGGGATGAGGAATGTGAAGAGACGCAGGACAAACGCGTCTAATTTAATTTAATTCCTCATTAAAAATTGGAAATTGACTGAAAAATCGAACAACACAGAAAAAATACGATCACCCCGCGGATTCCATTGCTCACAGACGACGAAAATTTTGTGTGCATTAAAAATTGTATCCACCCAACATATCCCCCGAATAAGGAAGGAGTAATAGTGAGTAAAAAAAAGGGTAAATAAATGTGAAAAAAAAAAATGAAAGGCGATGAGAAACGCGAAGGGAAAAGAAGAGGGTAGTCGAAGGAACAAATGAGTTCGATGAGTTACGGCTCGTCATAAATCTCAAGCTAATGGCTGCCTAAACGCGAAACCTGCTGGCTCTCCTTCGTACCCATATACTGGTGGTGTTCGCCTCTGCCCAACGACCGAGAAATTTAATAATCCAACTAATGGGGCACCGGGCGATATCTAGAGACACGGGGAAAGAAAACACAAGTAGAGCTGTAGAGAAAGAAAAAATGAGGGAAAAGGGAGAGAAAAAAAAGAAACGCGAGAGAACTTGAAAAATAAAAGATCGGTTGGGAAATTTGTTTCTTTTAGAATTCGATTCGATCATCTTTGTTCGGCGTCGATCGGCGTTTGGGCCGCCTCCGCAAAACTGGTCGCAATAAATATACCGTCATTTCGGAAACCGTCCGCCTTTTAATAGCCCTCTTACACCGTTATTAAATTATAAATTATGACAATCTTGTCTCGCATTTAATGAACCTGACGTTTTATGCCCGGCCGTTCAATATCGTTTTAACCGACACCTAAAACGCCCGCGGCTCCCCCCCTTGTACCCCCAACTATACACGTCGATATGAGTATCGACGTGAGGAATCAAAATTTTGGCCAATAAAAGGAGCAAAAATAGCGACTTTTTGCCCCCTCCTACCGATTTATTTTTCTTTTGCTTGGTTTTTTTTTTACTCTGCCTCCTTGGGGTGGCTTCGGCAAGCAGGGGGGAAATAATAGTTTACGTGAAAATCCGAAATATTCACGTTTTACGATCCGCAGTCGTTCGTCTGAATTTGTTTTTTTACGATTTCGTTATTCGAGTCTTTAGAGAATGGGAATGGAAAAAAGGACTCGGTAATCCTGAGACACATGGGCACATGCTTGACCGGACTCGGCCTCCCGTCGCTTTATTAGCCCTCAATTGTTTGTTCAACATTCCCAAAAACGACCCTTAAAGGCTTCGTCGTATCTGATTTACTGCCTTCATTTTTTCACGTCTTAAATTCTTCAAAAAAGAGACTATCTTCAGCTTCCTTTTGAGTTGCAGTTTTTATCAGAAAACATGTGGCAACACTGCGGGGTGTTTTACTCGGGCCTGGTCGTGTTGTACATGTGTAAATTTAACGAATTTCGGAGATATTTAATGAGTTGTCGAATTTGAAGGGAGTCGAGTCAATAAATGTTTCGGGCTCATCGGCAGGCAAAAAATCGGTGGCGTTTTTTTTTTGGCAGTGCTCTGAGAGAAAAAAACTTGCTAAGATCTTTCAGTACATCCCGGTATTATTTGGTTGATAATTATTGGCTGTGAGAATTATTTAATTCACCAGAAATTATTTTAAGAGAAGCTGAGATAATTCAGGCGCCAATTGTTATTTTTTTAGGGCCTTTTAGATTTTTCTTCGCACGAGGAAATTAATTCTCAACATCTTTTTGATCGGCTGCTCTTCAAAAATATTATATTTACCGATATATATATTTTTTTTACTTGCGCAAAATTCTAGTGACAATAAACAAATAGAGTTCCCCTGAAATATAAAAACGAAATGAATATTCCGAGATATCAGTAAAAATCCGAGTTCAACCGAGAAAATTCAGGGGAAAAATTGAACTTAAGCCCATGATCTCTCAAAAAATAACCCCCCCAGAATTTCTCCGAAATTTCATAAATAATTTAACGACTCGTCGAATATACGATGAAGGGAAAATATTTATAAATGACTAGTTAATTGACCGGAACTGGCCCTCAAAACCACTCACTTTATTGGTAATAATTCATCCGCGGGAGATTTGTTTGAGGGCCCATGGCAAAGCGACTGAAGGGGGGTAATAAAACCATTAAAAAAATAAATAAATAAACAAAGGATATAACCAAATTTACAATACAGATTTCTCGTAACCTATTACTGTTGATATTACCAAAAACATCGGTTTCTTGTTTCTCAAAAAAAAAAGAAAAAGACGAAACCATTTTTAAAAAATGGTATAAAATTCCTTCGGGAGGATTTTTACAGTCAATAAAAAGTGGTTGATTCTTCCCCGGTGGGCTTTTTTCGAATTGCTCAAGAGGCCGTAAAAAGTCGTCTGTTACCAAATACGACTTTTTTCTTTTTTCTTCAAAAGCCAACAGTCAGGTGATGAAAAAAATATATATAAGAGGGATTTCCTCCTCACCCTCTCCCTCGCCCCTCCCCCCCCCCTCTCTTGCAGTCATCTATTCAACTCTTCCTCCCTCGTTGGGGATTCTCAGAGATGCATTCGAGAATGAAAAACCCATTAGTAAGTTACCGAGAGGCGTTTGACTGGGCGTTAAGCTTCTACCTTCGGGAATATCTCGGATCGTTGAGTTTTCTGGAAAAACGAGACGAGAAAATGGACATTAAACGAGTGAATGAGAGGTAGGTGGTGGCAGAGGGGGGCGGGGGAGGGAAGTAACAAAAAGAGAATGAGGAGAAGATTTAAGGAATATTCTCGAGGGTTCATTGCTTTATAGCTGGATCGTTCTACGAAAAAGCGCTTTAGCATCGATGCTCACATTCACGTGAGGGCGATCGATCTTTCATGGGAATCACGTTGGTCGGCTCCTCTTGTTTACATACCTCTTGGCAATGTCTGGTGCGGAATCCAAAATTGACTGTCATTGCACGATCCTTTTTTATTCCATGGCTCATCAATTCGCCGTGGGCCTGCCGTCACGTTAGCAGGATTCTCTGGATGGTTTTTTGGGATGTTATAAATATTCCTGTGTCAATTTGTATGGGTTTCCCCGGTTTTTTAGTCTCCATGGGGGGGGGGGGGGAAGGTGGGATCTGATGGTTGGGGGGGGAATTGGATTGAGTCCTGGAGGACTCGATTTTTGACTTTAATCATTTGTGGGGAAATTATTGGATCACTGCGGGCCGAAAGCCGTTGAAGTATTTTAAGTTTTTGTCATTGAAGTAATTGGAAATTACTTGAAATTACTTGCTATCGTCAAATCGACATGGTCAGAAATTTATTTAAATAAATTATAGTGCAGGAAGAAAAAAGACTAGAGGCCTATTATTATTCATTTTATGTTTTTAAAACTGTATTTTTTTATTTAAATTGACAAATTGATTTTTGAAGACGATTTATCTTCTTATTTACCTCTCAAGAAATAATTAGTAGACTATCTGATACACGAGGCTTTAATTTACAATGCCTGCTATCAATCGAAACCCCTGGAGGTCATTTAAACTTAAAATTAATTCGAATTTTCTTTAATTTTCCAGAAATGACGAGAAAAAGGAAATCGACCACCCGAAGAGACAAAAATTGGTGAGTTAATTATACAATTTTATATTACAATACAAAGTGGGAGCGATAAATTCTAGGCCGAAACATTGTCTGCATAGTAATAGATTAATGAGCAGCAGATAAAATGGCGAGAGCGGTAACAAATAAAAAATGTTATAACACGAAAGATAGAATTCTTTCCGAGATATCTCACACATCGAAAAAACCGAAACCCCCTCCCCCTCATTAACTCGCCATTCGCTGTCAAAATCCGGCTATATCATTTTCAGCGAGATTAACAAATCGCCAACATGACCTGTCGGATCGAATCGCCCGGCGAGAACCCAACCACCACGCGGAGCCCTCATCTCTCTTCCTTATCTAAATCGTTCCCATGTTTGCGTTAAAAATCCAGGTGTTGATGTTGGAATTTCACAAAGTCATCCGCGAATGTTCGGCTTCACGTGTCGCATTATACACCCTAAAACCAGACAATAACGACCAAATATAACTTTAACGCGTCAAAGTGCGGATATTTCAATTTGGTTGGAGTTATTCAGGGCCGACCGCAATAGAGGGAAATTATTTTCACATGAATTTCCATTGAAAAAAATTTGAGGATAAGTGGGAGCATCTGGCCCTTTACAAGTTGACAATTGCCATCAGTGCTCTCTCAAAATATTTATTCAACCCCCACCCCCCCTCTTCGGCCCGCTCCCCCTTCGGTTCTATGATCTTCCGATATATACAGTCGAATGGTCAGGCTGAATGGTCCGAACTAATCTCGTTAAAACCACATTACAATGGACTCACTTCCACTTTTTGACTTTCTCAGAGTTAAAAATCTCCTGGAAAAACACGGGAAATATTGACTTGAAAATATTATTTTTTCGTGGATAAAAGAAAAATTATCGTTTCGGAACGTCAAAAATTCCGAATTGAAAGATTTTTTAAAATTCAATCGACAACATTCCTGAACAAATTATGAGAGAAAAAAAAATTTACCAATCGAATATTCTTCTAACAACAATTTAAAGCGATCTTTACTTTTAAAAAATCCAGCATTTAATTCTCCTAAATAAATACTGGATGAAATTATTTTTCCCGCGGTACGTTAATTGTTAACGTCAGTCCCCGCCGATCGTCTGCGGATTTTGTTTTTCCAATGAAAATTTCAACAGAAATTCTCTGGAATATTTTTTCATCGTCACGGTGGTCTTCCCCTGGAAAAATTCACATCACGACGCGTCCCGATACTAAAAAGTTAAACATAACCTAACCGCTCCAACGTGACTGTCACGAGAAATCCATCACTTAAGGATTTCCGGTGATTCCGAATAAAAAAAAAAATAATATAAAAAAAATAAAAATAAAATAAACAAATAGACATAAAAATAAGTAAAGACAGTGATAAAATAATGCTGGTAATTCGCAATGCGATGAGCGTATTGGCGAAACAATATTGATATCTTACGTGAAATGCCAATGTAACATGCTTGTAGGCACGCGGCATTGATACATAAATAATGCATGCTTCCCTCTTTCGTGTTTCACTGTAATTTGATTGCGAAGGCGTCTGATAATTCTCGTTATGCTGTACAATACCTGTACAAGTTTAGCGCCCCCTCCGTTATAATCCCGAGTTGTTTTAGATTTTCGTGCCAGAGGAGTCCCTCATAACGTCGTTGAATCACACTCATAAAATCGAAAAGAGTGAGAGAGAGTGAGTGAAAAAAAAAATGCAATTGTTGTGTATGTGTATGGAGGGGTATATAAAACCGACACGAACGGCGAGAAGTCAGAAGGAAAAGGCTATCGCACGGGACAATCGCACCATTGTTACCTGGGACTGAAACCACCTCTCAAATGTATATAATTAACGATATGAATCTTGAGGGATTATTCATTTGGCGACTGATCGAAAGGAATACAGAGTCGTAATTATTATTTGAGGATGCTTTTGTCTCTTTTTAAATATCCCAGGACGTACGGCTAAAATTCAACAGAAAAATATAATGAATTTGATGAACAATTCTATTGGATCTCTATTGTGTAATGATTAATGGGAGATGACAGAAAAAAAACGTTAGAAACTGATTTTCCTATGTAATTTAGTTTATTATTATTGTCTGGATTTTATTTTGGGGAGATGTTGGGATTGCTGGGTGGCTAGGGAATTTTATTGGATTGGCAATCATTGGAATAATTAATAGAGAGCAATAGAATTTTTCAGTGAATTTTCCGAACAATTATTTTTGTCATGAGATTATTGATGGGAAATAGTTAAACAAAATCGCTAGAAACGAATTTTTTTTATGTAGTTTATTTTAGTATTTTTGTCTGGGGTTATTTTAGGCAGGCAAGCCAGATCTGCTGGGGGAATTTTAGAGAATCGGGAAATGGTGAACAAATTCATGGAAATTTTGTGGGATTTTTCATCGAATTTGGAAAATTCTATGCAATTCTCTCGCTCCTCGAGCGGGTAATAAATATAAAAATATTACTGTGAGAGAAAGAGTGGGTGAGGAGGGACACAAAAATCTATTAAAAAGTGTTTGGAGACCCATTGGCAACGTTGGTCACACCTTGAACGTATTTCACTTGGCGTCGCATTTCAAACTTCGCGCGCGCCTCGTTTGTTTATGGTAGCCCATGATTGCTGGGGTTCCCCCTCGCATTAACAAGTACCGGGCGAACGAACTCCTCGGAGGCAGGCTC
The DNA here is from genome assembly GCA_030522845.1 of Psyttalia concolor. Classification (NCBI taxonomy): domain Eukaryota; kingdom Metazoa; phylum Arthropoda; class Insecta; order Hymenoptera; family Braconidae; genus Psyttalia; species Psyttalia concolor. The sequence continues at coordinate 8,955 of JAPYZM010001002.1, forward strand.
ACGTTCACGATGATCAATTGACGAAGTTCCAGGGACTGTCGATACTTTTATTTTTTTTTAGTTTGCTGATTTTTATAGGCTTTTGTTAATTAATTGGGAGAGAAATTTATTTTAAATAGCTTAGATTTTTGGAGATGGACCAATTAATTTTGAATGTTGGAGTATAATTTTTGAAAAACAATTAGGAATTGATAATATTCTGACGATAAAATTAATTTAAGGAGTTAATTGTCGTAAACATTTTTAATTTCACGAGTTTTTAATTATATTTTTAAACGTTTGGTAATTTTGGCAGTTCAAAAACAATTCAGATATTTTTTTTGTATAATTGAGTCCAGCAATAAGAATAAAAATTTCAATTGCCAATATATTTATTATGGCCAATGCCATTCCTAGACTAAAATTCGCTTTAAATTCTCGTGAGGAGAATATTTAATTGGCAAAATTTAATTTTGCCTCTCAGTCTAAATAAGTTAATTTTTTGAAACGTATGATAATTTAAATGGACTTCATTTCAGTGATTACCTTCAATATTCAAAAGATGGTCTCGTACATCTCAGGTAGCGAATGAATATTGGCAATATTAGCTAGGCTCACCAACACAGCCACGCTCGGCTGGTTTCTCCCCCCCTCTTTTTTTTTCCTGTATACCCCAGTATCTCGAACACTCGTAGAGGGGGGGGACTCGTTCAAACCACCTACACACGCAAAGAGGTAATCGACTCGCGTGCGAAATCGTCGAACGACCGTGCGGTATCTCGATCCTATTATCTCGTAATTAATAGTCTATTAGCAGGAGCCGTATCGTGGACTCTGCCACCTATCCTCTTCGCTCTAGCTCTCGGCATGAAAACTAACGTAATCAGATATTTTTTTTCCTTCAAAATTCAGTGTTAAAATTTCAATCTTATTTCGTACTGGAAATTCATGTTTCAAAAATTTATAGAGTGGAGAATTCTCGTCTTTGGGGCTCTCAAAAGATCGTTATTTAATTTAATTTCCAGTGAAATGTGATACCTCATAATTATTTTTACCTCTAAAAGGAATTTAGCGTCACTTTTTTTGAAAATTACCAGATCACTCTCCGCGAATTAAAAAAAAAATTTGGTAATAGTCCAGAATAAATGTTAAATTTTCTTTTTTATTCCTCAATATGTTACTCAGATTTTATTGCAACTACTGCGGGAATAATGGGGAACAATATTTGTTTTTTAAATGCTAGAGAAATTGTGGAAAACCGCTTCACAAAAAAAAAATGATGGATAACTCGATAAATTAGACGAATGAGGAAAAAAATGAGTTTTGAATTTTTTTTCTCTCTCTCTGTGTACGTGCTTATGTTAATGAGCCGGCGGCGTAATTAATTAATTGACGTGGCTCCATGATAATGAGGTGTTGGCCACTATAAAAGAGTCCATCAATTAAATAGTTTATTTTTGACGAGTGTAATACGGAAAATCAGAGATTCATCGGAGGTCATAAGTCATAATCGTTTACCGTTGACATCACCGTCTGCATCTGCTGTGCGTGCTAGTCATGACGTGCATACAGAGACCACAATAACGTGTCGTGTCTCGGCATGGGCATTACACATAATACATAATACAATGTGTATTTGCAAGTTGACGAGGGGACAGGTTTTTAATGTAGACGAGGTAATTTCTCTCCAGCAGGGAATTTAATTTTTTCATATGGACAATTGGATTTTTCAGGGCAAAATTTTTTTAGAGATGAGACGAGACGTCTCACCCTCTCTTGTCTTGTCTCATGTGCTTGGCATCAAAGCCCTTGGGTTTAAAAAAATTCATTGATTAACCAACAAATAATTTCGGATATTCGAAAAAGTTCGGAAAATTGACAAATTCTCTCAAGTTCAGATACAATCGAACAGGTTAATTTTATGCTTGGAATATTCTATTGAATAATTGCTTCAAATTGAGATTTTTTAAAGTGGAAATTTATTTTTTCATTTTATTGATTGGAAATTCAAAATTTTGGAAGTCTTAATTTGAGACGATTTTTCATTTGAATCAGGAAAATTCAAAAATAGCCATGGTTTTTATTTTTATTTATTTATTTTTATTTCAATGGGTTTGTTGGCCCCCGAGGGCTCACAACAATTTTATAATTTTTTCGCTACAAAGTTCACCCCTAATTTTTATTTTTGTAAAAGTAAACATTTTTCGATATAAAATCCTCCGGTTCTTGGCGGCATTTTCATCAAAATTATCCATAAAATCTCAATAAATCGTATTATATGAAATATAACAGCAGATCGGAATAAAACCCAGTGAAAAATGCTTACGATTTGTTCGCAAAAAAAAAAATTCGGAGCCAGCGGCGAATATTTTACAATTTGTCTCAATTTTTTTTTTTTTGTAGAATTGAATTCCGCCTCTCGAATACTAGATTCCTTTAGTAATTTTTATTCGATTTTTTTCTCCTGTCGGCTGGGTAAAATGGGAAGAATTGTTCGGATTTAGAAACACTTGATAGAGACTGAGAACTGGTAATTGGCAGGGAGATTATACTTTCGTCTAACAGCGGTAACGAATGGGATCAGTTATGGGGACGCGAGTCACCTGGCATTTGAATCTCGTTAACGCGCCGACGTATTTCAGTGGCTCTCATGCAATTCACGGTGAAAATTGCCCCGAGTAAAATGACGTGAATTTATTGGAATGTAATAATGCATTCTTTAGATTGATAGAATCATTTATTTGGCACTCACAGAAAATTGATTTTCAATTCACGAATTATTTACTTTCTAGAAAGTTTAATTAGCAAAATATTTGCCAAATTTTTTATTAATTTCCATTGGATTCTATTGGATTGTTCTTAAAATTGTCAACTGAGGCCACAGCTTGTCCGCCTAAATTTCAAATTTTTATTGTTTCCTTTTTTTAAATCAAAGAATAAATAGCAAAAAAATGTTAACAATTGATATCGAGGAATTTCTATAGAAAAATTCAATTCCATCGATTTTTTAATTCAATTTTTCGTCCTGACCATTTTTAATATTCGAAAAAAAATCAGTAGAATTTTCTATGATTTTTTTAATGATCTCCAGCCGAAGTCTCTCATAAAAAATTACAAAATACGCACATAATTACCTCTAATCACCCATCATCGTCCCAATTAATGATGCTAATTGATGTCTAACCTATCCCCAATAGATATCAAGTTTGACTGGCATCGCGAGTGGAATTCCGAGGTTAAATTAATTTATGAAATCGAAACGATCGATCAAAGAGGGAGTCCCTATGGGTAACAAGAAACTCCGAAGAGCCGCAGAGGAACCCGCAAAACAGATCGTTGCCAATGATTTCATTCGGCGCGCGCCCAACATTATTCGCATTTCACGGAAATCCCATCTCTCCACCCCCTTTTAGACACGTGTTTCATGCCGACATAGAGTCAACAGTTTTTTTGGGAGTGGGGGAGGGGGAATTTTATTCCATCGCCGAGAGTGATAAAAAACAAAATGATGTACAAGAATTGAAAAATGTTGAATTCAAGATGGAGAAAATGATAAAACGAACACTCGAATTATCCGCGCAAAAAAAAAATTTCTTTTTTTTTTCTGCTTTGACCTTCAACAGCCGGTCATAAATAATTTATATTCTCTGCGTAACGATTGTTGCCAGAGGAAAAATCCGATAAATATTGCCGTTGACTTTTAAATGCAATCATTCAGAATTTTTAACAAAAAATCTCAACGAAAATTGGAATATTTTTCTGACAGGGTTTCCGGGAAATATATATATATTTTTTTTTACACTTCTCGTGGGGAGAATTTGTGGATTGATATCACAAATTTGTAATTTCAACAATTTTTTTGTTAGAAAATAATTGAGTCGATTTTATTTCAATAAAAATGGTCATTAAGAAATCGTTTTTTCAAATAGACCATTTTTTTCTGGATTAGGTTGCCATTAATTTAATATCCTAAGGCTTCTGAGACCTTGACAAATAGTGGCCATCCGAGAAAATTGTCATCAATTCACAACAAACATCGGTTTAATTATTTTTCCATTTGATCAAACTCAGATGATACTCGAGCCTGTCCCTGGGGGCATCGGTTCGACTTTAGTGTTGAACGACCCTATTACCAGAAGCACCTTGATAAACTCGGTGTGTGGATCTGACCGGCGGAAAAGGACCTGGTGGGGGATACACGCTCGGCTCTTAATTACGCGGTGAGTTTGGCTCTAATGAGTCGAGTGAATTAATTGAGGTCGTCGATTCTCACCGTCTCCTCCCCTTCTGTTTATCCCTTCCCACACCCGCTGGCCGGAGAAAAATAGGAATTTCATTGACCGGCCGACTGCGATAACCGCAAAATAGTGCATAATAGGTTCAATTAACTATTGAATAAATGGCATTCAATATTTAACTATTAAAAAACAATCCTTCATTTTTCAATGACATTTATAAAAATCCGAAGTGCATTAATTACTCCCGGCGTTGGCGGATTTTTTAGGAAATCTCTTCTGATTAAATTAAATTATCTATAAATTTGTTATAAAAAATTTTAATAGCAATTGTAATCCAAGGGGAGAAACTGTACCGACGCCAGGAGAAAACCAAAAAATTAATTGAAAAGAGTAAAAGTATTGGCTTCTACCCAGGACGGGATTTTCTACTCGCTCTCCTCTCGGCACCTCCTCGAAACTCTTCATCTCAATTTTTTTTCAAACTTCGCTAGAGAGAATTAAGGGGCCCTCAGTTTCCCTCAATCAAATTGCCATGACTCCCGCCATTAGCAGATGCTTTCGCCAGATCGAGCGGGACACCCCGCAGTGATGCACACACCGGCGTAAAGGGGGGGGAAAAAAAGGTGAGGAGGAGATATAGGTGAGTGGAATGCGCGCGCCCGATCTTTAAGATATTCAAGACAACTATATTAGCTGATTCAGATAGCATCGGAATCATACTGCCTCTTATATAGAAATCAACCTTTCTCTCCTGACACTCGTGAAAAATTCTCGGCTGCTCACGAGATTCTCGGAATTTTGAAAATTGAAAAATTACCTGGCCTCGGTATTCCCCGTATTTATGGCCACAGTTTCGGATGAAAATTACCTAGGGCTTCGTCTATTATCAATTATTTTCAGATATACTCGATTCAATTACCGTTGGAATTTTATTTTTTTGGATAACGATCGGGGGGTAATTAAAGAACTGCAATTAAAAAAATTGTAGTTCATATTTGCAATAAAAATTATTAATTGATTCAGTGGGAATCATCGAGTATTATTCTTCATTTCTACAACTAATTGTCTTTTCTAGTTGTATTGAATGCAGTGAATTAGAGAATTATTTTATTTATTTATCCTGGCGTATATACCCCATACGAGTTTTTCATCTCATCTTAATCGTTCATTAATCTTTTATTTTCTCCAGTGATTCTCGAGGTCTAGACTCCCGTTTGACAGTTTCCGAAAGCTTGAAAATCCCTCGCCCCAAGCGGGGCTCGAACCCGGACCCGCGTCCGCGGGTTCCGCCGTCCGGCCGTGCGCCTCACCCACTTCGGCCATTGTCGTCGGTTTAAACTCCCCGTTTTCTTTCGCAAAAAATGGCAGTAGAATTTTTAATAATTAACTCACTCTTCATCTAAACACGACCTTCAATTATCACTCCTCAAAAATTAAAAATACTCTCCTGGTTTATTTAAAAAATGAATATTATCGTACGACCAATTTATAAAATTGAATAATCTTAAACTTCAACCGAACCCACTGGTTAAATTAACGAACTGAATGTTGTTAAAAAAAAAAATAATTCCGTGTTTGCATAACATGATTAATGACTCGATGAGACACCAGTTGAGACATCACATTCACCGGTTGAAATCCCTGAAGAGGTCATCAGAGGGACAGTTATTGGAATGAGGCGTCACAAATATGAGCAATCCTAATCAGCTTACGAGCGATATATAAATGACGGGGCAATCCGCCCCTCCCCTCCCCCCCCCCCCTCCACCGCCGCCAGGGGGTCGAGAGCCCGTGGAGATCTGATAAAAGTGTCGCTCCCACTTCCCACCCCTCAATTTCCCCGCTGCGCACTCGAGAGACGCGAGCGCATCAAATCCCCCCGGTGAACACTCATCACTCGACACAATAAACATTTCATATGTTAATACAAAATAGTTCAGATGGAAAATGAATATAGTCATCGGTTTCTGGGTATTCAGAGTCAAATTGACGATTACCCTAATGTACCCGGGATTTACGTATTCATTGGCAGGCCCCCGGGGCACCTCCGGAGATGACGGAATTTGTCGCTCGATTTTCCTCCCCCATTTCAATTTTTTTTCTCTCATCTTCTTTTGAGGTGAGAGACAAGTACAGCTGGAGATAGAGATCGTCAGGGTATGGGGTTCATGCTGAGAGCGAGCTCGATCACACCTCTCGACTCAGCAGGACGTCCAGAAGGTTGATTCAATTATAAAACCGTTCCACGAATTGCATACTGTGTTTGAGACACCTCCTCATTGAACCATATTCTGGGATATTATGGGCATTAATGCTGAGTTATTGCGCTGGGGATGAGCTGAGCTTGGGAGGGGGGTTGTGGGGCAAAATGGAATTATTTAAATTGTCGATACCTCGAGATCGCCCGAGAAATTGATTGACTTTTTTCAGACTGACGCTTAAAACTCCAGGTTTAATGGCAATTAATGAACATTCAATTCCCCATCCCGAGCTGTTATCCATTGCAGACGTTCCGTTTTACCCCCCTCTCCCCTAATTGCGCACCTCAAGCCCTTTTCAGACAACGAAATAATAAAATTTATCCACCAAATCCATTTTTTAATTCTCGTTTGGAGAGTTTTCGATTGGAAAAATTCAATTTTTTTTTCTCGCTGCATTAGAGAGTATTAATTAATTAATTAACCGTGGTTAGGTAATTAATACGGACTAGGAGTGAAATGTAGTTGCGCATTTACATTCAATTGGAGAGTGAATTAAACGGGGATCAATCGATTGGGACGAGCGGGGCACTCGTAATCGTATGATATTGACAAAGTAAAATGCAAATTGAAAAATAAATAAATAAAAACCATTTAGGAGCGACAAAGACGGCAGTTAAAAAATAAATACTTTCAGACGTGAGACTATTATCCATAACTGGCTGTATGAGGGGGTTAGTGTTGAAGGAACGTGGAGAAGAGAAGGGAGAAAACCAATATATGAAATTACCATCGCGCGGCGAGCGCCAAATTGCAGGTAATAAAGTGAACCGATAAACAAATGAATGCCAACGTGCCAGAGTTACTCGGTCTCCACACACGGTTTACTTGTTTAGTGCCCTCGGGCTAAATCTACACTCGATGAGCTGTGCATAAGATAATCATTACTGAAGAATAAAAAATGAGGAGGGGGAAAAAGTGGTGGAGAAAACCAAATAATTCGAGACAATAGCTTCGAAGTGCTCGTCAATACGAATTCATTATTTTTGTTTGTGGTTATTTGTAAACTTAACTAATCAAAGAATTAATTAATGCATTTCTCTGGCATTTTGAGCATTTCCAAAAATTCAATTGAATTTTAACAGCAGCGGAAAATTCCGAAGGTCGAGTAAATAAATTGAGCACCTGAATTCTCAAAATACCCTATAATTTTGATTCTCACGTGAGCCTGAAGATTTTTATTCCATAACATTCTCCAAATTTCAACAATTGTTTTAGCAATAAATTTTCTGGACTCAATGGAACAAAGAACACAAACAAAAATCTGGAGAACGGTTTAACGTTACATAATCCAATTTAGTCGATTAATTTTTAAATTTTTGCGGTGAAAATAATTTTCCGGATATTAATGCACTCGTGTAGGTTTTAGTATTAGAGAAATGCAGGAAGAAAGATGGTAAATAGCCGTGAGGTGAGGCACGATGCTGTGGTAAAACGTGAGATGCTTCAAAATGTCATGTAAGGAGGAGAGAGAGAGAGAGAGAGAGGGTACTCGAGGTGGGTAGGATAATGGCGGAAGCGACGAAGGGGTAAAACAAACTTGACGCGAGCTACCATCAACCGGTGAAAGAGCATTACGATATTATACACTCGACTATATAACTTAATACATTCTCGGCTCATTCTCCGTGTTTTTATTGACTCAAGTGTATTTTTTTTTATTAATTTTTTTTTTTGGAATTTAGAGGAGTCACCAATTACTTCAAATTGTGAAGGTTAGACGTGCCGTTTGACGCGCTCACGTGGAACCAACATGGCTGACCACTGGCCCAAGTGTACCGGGGGCCTGCGCACGGCTGGAGGGTGGGGGTAATAACACTCATCACCCGACGATGTTTTACTATACTAACATCTACTGATTTTTATCCCTGATAAAAGGTAAAAGAAGGGCTCCAATTCTCGTCGTTATCCTTTTTCTCTTCTTTCACGTCTTCTTTATCTCTGCACTGGTTTTTATTTTTTATTATTATTTTTAATTGTTAGCCGCGATATCTCGGCCAGGCGGCGGGCATCGGTGTTAGGGAATTAAATTTAGAGGTGTTTTTTGGGGCAATTTGTGGGTTGAGATGGTACAAATGAGCTTTTCGGGGGAGATGAGGGGAGTTTTGTGGGAGAAAGTCATCAAGGGCGCGATGATTGATACGACTGTTGTTGGGAATTCAAAGATTTATGTGTACCGGATATTTCATTAGAGAATAATAGAAGGAATCGAGTTGGGCCAGACAATCTGTAAAATTTTGGGCCTTACGAATCTAGTGAAAAAGTTGTTATCTTAATTGTAAGCCATGCTAGGCAATTGCCATCCCAGTGGATTTTCCAACTAGCGAACTGGAGAGATTACCCCAGAATCTCAGACTTAGTCTTACCATTCTTGATGATCTAAGATCTGCTGTAATGCCCTAAAATCCTCAAATTTATTTAGGGAGAAGAAGAGGTGACGTTTACCAGATATTTCATTGTTACAGATTAATTGATATCTCGAGGTAGTTCAGTCAATCTAAAAAAAATTAGGTTCTTAGAAACCTAGTAAAACAATTCTTAGGAGAATTCTGAAAAATTTTATAAAATTGCCAATTTACTGATTTGTAGTGAAAATTCTTTAACTACTTAGAGAGCTTACCCCAGAATCTAAGCCTTAGTCTCCCCATTCTTAGTAATCTAAAATCCACTGAAATTTCCTAATATCCTAAGTTTATTTAGGAAGAAGAAGAGTTTACCAGATTTTTCATTGTTACAGATTAATTGATATCTCGACGTAGGTCAGTCAATCTAAAAAAAATTAGGTTCTTAGAAATCTAGTAAAACAATTATTAGCAGAATTATGAAAAATGTTAGAAAATAGCCAACTTATTGATTTGTAGTGAAAATTCTTTAACTACTTAGAGAGCTTACCCCAGAATCTAAGCCTTAGTCTGCCCACTCTTAGTAATCTAAAATCCACTGTAATTTCCTAATATCCCGAAATTTATTTGGGAAGAGGAAGAGGTGGCGTATGGCGCGGGTTAAGGTGATTTAAAACACTGATCAGTGGATGCCCCGCCCCCTACCCCTTCGCAAAATGACCTACGTGTATGTGTCCACATGTAACGTATATCCCCCTTACTCCCGCCAATTCCCCCGAGTGCGCATTAGTATGTGCCGAAAGTTCCCCGAGGCCACTGCACATGACCTCCAAAAGGGGGCGGACGCGGGCTCGCTTCTTCATCCTGCGTTACATACTCTCAAGTCCCAGCAGGAAAAAAAAAACGACCGTGAAGAGGGAACCCAAGAAGAAGTAAATAAGAATAAAAATTGAAACACGTACAGCACTCGGTAAATGAAGACGCGAGTAATCGTCGAGCTGTTTCGTGAAAATAATTATCCCGCTTTGGGCAAACAACATTGGCGTCTGTATGTGGGTTTTGTTTTCGGCAACCGCCATTTTTCTTCTTCACTCATTTTGCCGTTTTTGAAATAAGAGGATAACCTCAACCTCCCTCTGGTTTAATTATCCCCTAGATATATTAGTTTATAAATGATGCCATTTATCAACGCTTGGCGGGCTGGGTTGATGAAAAAATTATAAAAATATTGATAAGTTTTTTTTTCAATTGTCCCGTTAAAAAATTTGTTTTCTCGATTTTTTTTCCCGCCTTTCTTTCAATTCGAAATTTATCAAGCCCTCCCAAGTTCAATATTTTTCAGTAAATTTTCACAAAATTTATATTATTAAAAATTTGATTTTTAGGCGGCTTTTTGCTTACACTTGTTCTTACTCAAAGAAAAAATGGGAAAAAAAATCTTGGGACTCCTCCTCAGAATAAAAACACTTCTTTAATTAGCCCCGAGCTATATTATTAAATAAATAATACTATTAATCAAGAACTGACGACTCCCCATTAATAAAAAATTCAGAAAAATCCATAAGTTTTTCCTTCAAATTTTTCTTGTTAAAAATCTCAATTTTTAATTGTCTCTCCATTTTTGAACTCATGAGGGCTCAATAAATCCTTCAATTTTCCATATGTCTTATCGAATTTTAGGATTCTCCGTAAAATTAATTTTGCCTAGACGTTTTCTCAGCCAGCGAAAAACTGAAAAACAAAAATCGTCCGAATTTTCCGTCAAAGTCTTGCGACTGCCCTCATCGTACAATCACTTCTTTAATTAACCCCGATATATATTATTTTATAAATTACGCTATTAATCAAGTACTGGTGGGTTGCCCGAGTGATGAAAAAGTGGTTAATTTTAAACAATATATATGCACAATGTATGTATTGAATTCACAACAATTGGCGAGAGGTTATATTCCTCGCTCCTCGAGGAGTGAATATCCCCACACATGAGCACAACCCAAAGTGGAAATATATATTCAAAGAGACTGTGTAAGTTAACGAGGGTGTGATTCATGGATGCCCTGGCGGCGAGCGTTTCCCTCCCGGGTTTAACGGTGCTCATACACAAACTCCCTTCTCCACGGAGGAAATAAAAAATAAATAAATAGATAAATAAACCACTTTGTCAGGATCTGAGGTAAAGAATGAGAGAAAAAAATCCCCCCAGTCTAGGGCAGTTTATCTCCATTCTCCACTGATCATCGTTGAAACATCAATACGAATAGAGTTTTTAATTAATATACGGAGGGAAGTGGCGATGATGAGGTGAGTTGAGAGGCTCTGGGACTTGAATATGAATAGGGGTATCATTTAACTTGGCCAAGTCGATGGGATGCGCGGGGAGGACTGATGGATATGGCTGTAAACCGTGCCCCGGAGGACATTAATATTATATCTAAACTCCAGGCATTGTCCGAGGTTACTCCGTAATCGGGATAATGGGCTATTTTCGAAACTGGAATTTGTAAAAGATTAACTGTTAACAATTTTTTTTTCCCCACTCATATTTCTCAATGATTTTTTTCTCAATCGAATTATATACTGAGAGAAAAATTACAATTTTGCCAATTAAATATTCTTGGGCAAGAGTTTAACCGCGGATTTTTAAAAGAATATTAAATTGCGGAATGAGACCTTTTTCTTTCTCCGCGACTCGGAATATCAGGGAATTTCCGCAGTGGAAGTGGCAATTTTTGGGAAAATTCATGGAAATAGTGCGTCAGTTGAATTAATTACGTTTAATTTTTGCCTCTCAGAAATATCAGCAGAAGCATCGCGAGGCTCCCCTGAGGTCTTCAAAATCTCTATTTAATCCTCTCGCGAGTCTCACCTCTCGATCCCTGAAATCTCAAAATAATAATTTTTTTTTTACCTCCCGCGCAAGTGAATAATTACACAGGTAATTTTCTCGTGCCATGCGTGGACTCGTCCACGACTCGTTAATAAAACAAAAAAAAAAACAACCAGCAAAATTGCCAGAACAGCAAATCTAAACGTAAAAAATAATCGAGCAATATTTCAGATTTACAGATGGCAATCTCCAGATTATCTCCATTGAAAAATTTGCATAAATCACAGGGCAAATCCAATAGTGAATTCAATGAATGGTAAACAGATCTCAGGGATTGAGTTTGTCAAAGTAAAAATATTTTTCCCACCATTTTTCATTTATTTGACCAGTGGATTATGAGGATTACAGGAATTTCTTTTTAAACGAGTCGACGTTTTAAATTAGTCCCCTTCTCCCCCCCCCCCCCATCCTCACCCTCGCCCTCAAACCTTAACTACTGACTTTGAGAATACAGAATGGGTATAGAGATCATGGACGAGGGAGTAAAAATGTATTTATTTCTCAATAGTTTTTCCAAATCGTTTAACCGCCGGTAAATCCCTCGTTAATACTGTAAACGCCCACTCGGTCAAAGTTAACTGGATAATTTTGAGTTGCGAGGTAGAGGGCACATGGGCCTCAGCTAGGGGGGCCCCGTCTTACACGTTTACAAACTTGTGGCTTTGCGGATAAGCTGTTTGTGCGTGCGACCGGGATGCGCCCCAAGTTGTGGTTTAAATGAGGAGGCGGTAAACTTTTCATAATTTTTAACCCAACGATTGTGATTATAGTCACCTGCAGATTATCACATGCCCGCCCACTCGTCAGGGCCCATTTTAATATTTTCAATGGGCCCCTTGAATTGTACTCGTCGGTCACAGCATATTAAATGGTTTAAGAAGTATTTTTGACAAGTGAACAATGGATTTTCATATGAAAATTTGTTTAGGATTTTTGCCTTTCAATTTTCGGGGTATTCTGGGTTTTTTTTTAATTTTGAGAATTACATTCACTTTCTTCACTTTCTTCGACCGCGGATTTTTGGGCCTCAGTTCGTTCCGAAAAAATATTGAATTATATTTAATTTAGACATTCTAGAACCGAGAAGACCAATGCGACAAAAAATCCGGATTTTTCTCGTCAGAGAAAAAAAAACACAGAAAATTATTATTTATTAATTTATTTAAATTATTATTTCAACTCATGCAGGGTTTGAAGCTTGAATTGTTGTACAATGCCCGATAAAATCACCCCAAGTACTGGAAAATTACTATTCAATTCGAGATTTAATCTCACATTGAAGTCCCCAATTTCCCAAAAAATTCCATCACTGAAGTTTCAATTATCCTCTCAACTCTCCCATCCGGAAGTCCAGCAAACCCCCTGGCCCCTCCCCCGATTGTCTTCTCAATGAACCAAAATGGAGCCGAAAATAAGAGGTGAGATAAATTGGAATGGGATTGCGTGAGCGTTAAACATATAAGAGGCCAAAACAAAGAGAGGCCCCAATGGAATATATGATGCACGAGGTGTGTTTAAGCGCGCGATTGTGACGTGTGCGAGGTAGTAAGCGAGTCCTCTCGCAAGAGAGGGTGAAACTTGTCTCGACGGGAGCCACTCGGTGGTTACACATTGTTTCACTCTTCAGTACCACACAGTCGCCATCGCACTCTCTCACTTTTCGTTAGTCCGCACACACACACACACACACACACACCCGTGCCTCCAGGGACCCCCCGCTGGACGCCATCTTGGCTTTTATTAACGAGAAAGATGTCTACTTCTCTTCCACTTTTCTTCATTCTATCTATCTCACTCGGCATTATTTTCATCTGATGGGCTCTCAGGATGACGTTAACAAGGTGGCAGACGGAGGGGGGAATTATTAAGGTAAAATATAATGGAAAATGCGGGCGACCGATTCGGGGGCAGTTGAGGGGATTCATTGAGCAGGCGCTCAACTCTAGGGTGGGGAGTTGTAAAATTGAGGCCACTCGCGTAAAAACTCGATGACGATGAGGATGTGCGGTTTTGTTGGGATTAACTAGGCGAGAGCCGTTTAGCTGTCAAGTGTGTTCATTATTCGGATTTTATCGCTCTCAGAGTCAGCGGGCATGAGTGAGAGCTGACGGAATTGGAAGGGGTGGGGAGGTGCTAGCCGCTGGCGGATAGCGGGAGTGGGGGGGAACAGCAGATGTGAACGGGGACTTCGGGGACGGGCTGGGGATTTTTCGAACTGGGGAGGAAACATTTGAGAGCAGTGGAAATCGACTGGAGATTTTGGGGAATTTTTATTGAACCTCCATTAAATTTATCGAAATTTTTAAGAATTTTTTTATATAAATAATTTGCAGAATTTTATGGTTGGTCAGTTGATAGCGAGTACAACAGAAATAAATTCTTTAGTTAATACTCAGAGAAGTTTCCCATATTGCCGGCTGGTCGGTAAGGTAGGGAAACTGCAAGAGTTATCGATACCGTATTTAACCTCATGTACGAGCAGTAATTTTATGATTGATTTTTCGTGTTACCCGGCAGCCAGACTATTTGAAATTTTGCACATCGTTTCTTAATACGTTAATCAACGTATGGAAAAATTAATGCAAAATTCACGGCATTTTACAACATTCGTCTATCGGGTCTGAATATTAAGGGGGTAAAAAAAAATGGGCATTGCGAATTCGGGGGCCAGTTGAGGCAATTTCATTGAACAGCCACTGGACTCCACTCGCTGCCTCGAGGATGGGCGAAGGAGGATGTGGTGGGACGAGAGGAGTCGTAAAATCGAGAGGAATGGCATAAAAACTCGGTGACGATGAGAATATGCATGTAATGCTGAGTTTTATTGAGATTAACTAGCGGTGGGGGGGAGTAGTTTAGTTGTCAGTTGTGTTCATTATTTGGTTTTATCGATGTTTTGAGAGAGTGTGGTCAGATGATTGAAGAGTCGCCGGAGTTGGCGGTGGTGGGGGTCGCGGAGTTGCGTGGAACATAAGAGGAGTGGGGTTTCGGGCCGAAAAACGAACAGGAATCGCGTCGCTTAGACCAACAATCAAAGCCCAAATAATTGTTATCAATTTTCTAATCAAATTCGCGAAAGTGCGTACAAAAAAATTGCTCAAACAATTCCATTGCCAATTTTATTAATAAAAATTGAAACATTTTCTACAAAAATTAGTAACATGAATTTTTTGGTGGATTTTTTAATGACGTTTTTTTTTAATCGATTGCTTTCACTCGTTCGATCCTTCATTTTTTCACTGAAAAAAAAATGGGAATGAAAATTTGGCGATATTAAATTATTTTGTAAGTGGGATCTATCAAGCCAACGATGAGTGCTAGAAAAATTGATGCTAAAACATTTCAAATAACGATAGACAACTCGTGCCTCGTTATATACTCGACGGAACATTACACCCAATAATCGATACAGCCATCGAAGTGGCTGAGTGTCCTGGCTGAGGAGGAGACCTCACGCCAGAAAACCAAAGGGGGGGTAGACCGTTATATTCTATCGCTCTCTCGTCGTCGATGGTGAGGGCGCGTGGGTGTCTAGTGGGTACGAGGCGTCGCTTTAACGTTCCGCATAAATTCCAGACGGGACGTATTCGCGCGTTAGTGTGAAAAAGAGAGAATACAAGGGGTTGTAAGGTGAAGGAATGAAGCGAAACGATGGAGTGAGAGACTCTTCTCCAATTTCCACGCAGTGAATGTCAGGCCAATAAGAATCGGACGACGTTTAAAGTTCGTAGACACGGATATGTGTTCGTAAAATTCCGTGGCTCTCATTTTTCCCCCGTCAATGAGGAGACGGAGTTTGAAGAAAATAATAAAATGAACGGCGGGAAAAAAAATTCCTTTTGAGATTACTCGGAAATACTTTGAGCAGATTTGAAATGTCGTCTTCAATTTAAAATCCCCTACACTCGACGACAATTGCCAAGAATGAAGGCATTAATGAATGACAATACTCAAACAAATAAATAAAAAAATTGTTTTTAATGTTTGAATGGAAATTTTCAAGTTTACAATTGAAACTTTGGGGGGGACTTAAATTGGAAGTGAATTTAAAATTATTTACACTTGATTAAAATTGTCAAAAATATAATGAGCAATGGGTAATGATAATGAGGAACAAACAACCGTTTTTGTTAATATTTAAATTAGAATTATTAATAAACTCTGCAAAAAAAAGGGGGGGATTTCCGAGTTATTGCATTTTCGAGTCGATTGAGATTGTGAGTCTCAAATTGAAATTTGTTTCTTTTTTTGATAAATTAATTATGAAAAATACAATCCTTTGATAGTGATATTACCATAATACCTCGTGTACGCCCTATAATTGCGATCTAATGCGCCTGATCCCACACACTTGTGTAACCAGTGCTCACACGGAGCCCAACCTTAATGGGGCGAATACATCGGGGAAGGGGGGTCGAAAAAAATAAGAGACGATAATCTCAACGAGTGCCGAGGATAAATAAATAATCAGATATTCATTGTGGGCGCCGGTGCGTGGCGAGAACGAACGACCAGAAAGGCATTTATCTTCTCTGACACTGTGTTTATTAAAAATAATGACTCGAGAGAGCTATCTCAGTTCTTTCTCTTGAGACTTTTTCAGTTTTATTTGGATTTTTTTTTTTTGAGCGAGGGGGAGGGAGCTCATCCCTCTCCTTCACTCGATCTACCTTTCTAGCTGTCCTGTCGGTCAGGTTTTTGGCATGCGGGATTGACACATTCATCCCGGGGCACGTTCCCTTCGGTCTAGGGGACCTACAGAAATTTCTGTCAAAGGGCAAATTTCAACAGCTGATTGACAATTAAATCTGAATTGATTGATAATTTTGGCTTGAATTATTTATGAGAGGAGAGCTCTTTAGAAACGGAGATGAGATTTTTTTTATTAATTCGGGATTTAATTGAGAGCACTCAAATCGGAAGAGATAAGCCTGATAATTTTAATGAAATATTTTTTTGTGGATTGAATTCAATTGGGAATTAAGAATCCTTCAAATAAAATTTAATATTAATATTACTCTAGGGGATCTCTAGGGGATCCGCCGGAGCTTCCAATAAAAAATAGGACGAATGAAAAAAAATTGTTAAAATTTAATAATAAATAGACGAAGTGGAAAAGAAGTGGCGTCTCAAAAATTCCCGAGCGTCGCAATAAAATTCAGTTTTCTTCCTCTATTTAATAATCAACTTCACCAATTTTTTTTACCACACTTATAAAAATTCTGTTTGTTCTGCCAACAAAAAAAAAACAATGGCAAAAAATTATTTAAGAATAGCATTTAATGCAAATTTTTCCCCTGCAGTTTTAACATTAACGAATTGTTTACACGTCACCCCATCTTAATTACCAGAGATCAATTAATTCAGCTGAGATAACCCCTTGAAGATTGTGTCAGGATTTTAAATATACGAGATAATGTTTGTAACGTGGTTGCCCCTTGGTCTTAAGTTTCCCGAGAAATTCATTAGCATTCAGAGGTGAATTCAAAATTCGAGGGGAATAGATCTAGCCATTACTACGAGGAAGGGAAAAAAAGGAAAATATAAAAGAAAAAATGGGGGTAATTTGCTCACCAGACACGTTTCACGGCTGGGTTTTAGAAAAAACATACGGAATATGTTGTATGAGGGATACGTCAAGCCAGCGGAGATTCGGACGGGGGATATGGAACAAGAAGTCTGGAAATATAACGTCCGTGAGGAGTGAGTCTAGGTCTGCGGGTCTCTCTCACTCTCCTCCTTCCGAGATATTCCTAGAAACGTATCTCACCGGGGACATCTGGACCCTGAGTTGCCTCGAAGCGGGATCATATCTCCAGTCCATCCCTCATTTGCTTTCCTCCGGTGCGCTTTCTCTAGTTTTCACATAATTTTCCCCCCGGTCTACCCAACTCGCGGGTTATTATATCAAATATTTATAAGATCGATCGCTTGTTATAATTAATTATCCACTCGTTGCACCGGCAGAAAATTGGTCACAGGTGATGGCTGTTAAGCGAGCAATTTCCGGGAGAGAGAGAGGAGTCGGGGGAATTTAATTTCTTACTTTGTTCGACGAAAGACGGAATTGCTTTTAAGTCGAGGGGTTCAGTAGAAAATCCTGACTTTGAGAGGTCTCAATTGTCGCCTGGAAAAATAATTTTTTATACACAAAAATAGAAAAAACTTTTGGTATAATCGATTTTAATATGCGGAGGTAATCCTCCGAGGCTGCATCCCCCCCCCCCGGCGGACTATTTTACCAAAATCAAATGACGTTCGTCCCCAGGAAATAAATGAGCCTCCCAAAATTAATGAGCGAATGAGTTTACAATTTTCCCGTGTTCTCACTGTTCATTAATTTAAAGAATAGACCCTCAAAGGATTTTCGGATTTTTCCCTCGCGATCTTTGATTGATGATTGCTCTCCCCCTCCAGTGGCCCCAATCAATCAAAAATAAGGGACGATTAAAAATGCATACACAGGCCGACTGTCTCACTCCAAAATTAAGACCAGAAATAGTCTTGGGGCCCCAAAGTGGGTGAATGGAGGGGGCAAGATGTCTTACTTCTAAAGCAATGCATACGGGGCTGAAGAGGAGTTTAAAAATGAACGAGATAAAATAAAAAAATAAAACAATAAGATAAAATGAAATAAAATTAAAGAGAGAAAAACGATGGAGGAGGAAGGAAGGTATACGCAAGTGGTATAATCGTGATAAGCAGGTGATAGATGCCCCTCGGGGCTTCCACTGTCGGAGCCACGCCACGGACAATGGCTATTTGTTTCTCAGCCTCGCCTCCTTCATCCATACCCCGTGGGCCTCTTGTACCATACCGTGTAGTCCAAGGCGTGCCTCTAACCCCCCTCTCCCCCCCCCACCCTCCTGACACTGGCTCTCCCACCAACCCATTGCCCCTCAACTCTCGTCCAAATAAAATTACAGGATGAAAATAATTCAGTGGAATCCACTTGGTCTAAATCACATCGACAGATAATCACAACTTAATTTGCCCCCCGCTGGGATATGGGGTATGAAGGACCAAAATACTTAGTCCACACCCTTCGAGAAATCGTGACTGTCCCGCTACTGTTTCTCATTCAATGCAAATTGAACTATTGTCATTGACAAATTGTGTGATTTATTTTTATTATTTTATTTTATTTTTTTAAATTTTTTTCTTTTTTGGAGGGATTGAATAAAATTTGTCGAATGAATATTAAATAATTGGGGGGTCACTCTCGGTCAATTCTGGGGCACACGGGATTTTAAATTGACTTTTGGAGTTTGAGTTGAGAGCGGAAAAAATGAACAGTGAAAAATTGTAAGTGGAAATTGAGTTTTATGAGGTGTTGGATTTAATGTTATGAGCATCCATAAAATTTCTAAATACCGTAATTGTGGATCTATTTCATCATTGGGTGAAGTGGAAATTAAATTTTATGTGATTTATTGGAGAGTCTATTGAGGTTTTATATAAATTAGTTGTTGAGAAATATTCTCGGTATTTTTTTGAGAGAAATTTCAACAGAAATCCTCCAGTAATCAAGTAAAATTTTTCACTCCTCGGATATAAAGTACTCAATGAGCCGGGAATTTAGACGTGTAATTACCCATTAACGAGAATTATTTATGGGGAAGACAGCGAATGACAGTCACTATGATCTTTCAACTTAATAATTCTAATATTCTGAGGAAAAATTCGTGAGAATATTTCTCTACTAATTTCTCCAAATTCTAATGTAGTTCAGAGAAATCAATTCCAATTATATTGACAATTTAAATAAAATATATTTTTCAACAAAAAATATTTCACCGAGAGGCGGTAAAAATCGAGATTATTCAGTGGAAATTCAGTCGAATTGTCCATCGACTTCGCTAGAATTTTCCACTCACGCGTGAGTGGATTTCACGCGTGTTGAAACAGAAGCCAGTGGATGACACTCAATTTGATGTTTCAATAGGCTCTTTCCATGCCTAAAACCACATACAAAAGTCAAGAGAGCGAGAGAGGGTGGGAGAAAAAAATAATCCCCGATGTGAGAGGAGGCGAGAGACATTTGCCTGGTGTTTGGTGTTTGGTTATTGTATTATACCTGAGACGCGTCAAACGAACAACACGGGTGGAACGAGAGAGTGAGGTGGGGGCTTTATGATTAATGACGATTGGCGCTTGAAACCGTTAATGACGCCGTGACTCGGCCCATTACGCTAACTAGCCCTTCACGAGGCGTTTTTCGAGTAAAGACGTTTCTCTCAGACGCTGTAGGACGAGTGATTTCACCTCAACCAGCGGGCACCTGGCTGGATTCATCAGGCCTCCGTTTCACCTTTTATATACCTGTTCCCGGGGCATTTGACGTGCGCACACATTACCCTATTAGAGCTATTTAAACTCATCTACTGAGCTCGGTTTCTATTTTTTTTATAGGGTAATTAGGGAGTATAAATAAGACGGGTAGTGATTTATCGGCATTAAATGCATCTGCTATAATTGCGCTCGATCATTTTCGGAGGTCAGTGTAAACTGCGGGCAAGAGAGGCTGGAATAATGTCGAAAAATCATTTTTCATCACGCAGTGTCGGAAAAGTACTTTTTCGACACATTGAGATGAAATATTATGTTCATAACTCGTGAAAAAAGTGGTTTTTGACTCGTGGGATTATATCACTCGCCTTCGGCTCGTAATATAAACCTCCCACTCGCCAAAAACCATTTTTTTACACTTGTTACGAAATATACTATTTCATCACGCTGTGTCGGAAAAGTAACTTTCCAGTCACTCTCCGCTTCGCGTCGAGTAACTGAAAAGGACCTTTTTGACACATTGAGATGAAAAATTATGTTCGTAACTCGTGAAAAAAGTGGTTTTTGACTCGTGGGACTATATCACTCGCTTTCGGCTCGTAATATAACTCTTCCACTCGCCAAAAACCATTTTTTTACACTTGTTACGAAATATACCAATACGTCACTCGGCGATAAAAGTATTATCTGACTCATGTGATTATAATCCTCGCGTTCGACTCGGATTATAAAGCCACATTCGTCGGATAATATTTTCATCGCCTGGTGACATAATGTACCATTTTGTCACGACGTCTGTGGGCGCTGTTTCACGGCCGCGAAGTAGTGCTTTACGGACTGAGTGACAAAAAGTACTTTTTCGACACATTGAGATGAAAAATTATGTTCGTAACTCGTGAAAAAAGTGGTTTTTGACTCGTACTCGCCAAATACCATTTTTTTTCACTTGTTACGAAATATACTAATTTTTAATCCCCTGAAATTTCCGTTGTAATTGTCTACAAGTGCACTTGAATTCGGCAAATCGTTTACCATCAATACCGCAGTAATGGAAAAACAAATATCAAACATTTTAGTTACACATACACACGTTAAACACTGATTTTAGGTACTGTAACCGCAATGCGCGGTTAACTATACTTTAGTGCGAGTTAAACCCGATGATTATGTTGTCAGGCCTCGGCGGAGTGGGTGGAGGTAAAAGTGATCGCTCACCGCGTGGTAGATATACATATAGGTACACCCAGAGGGCTGGCGGGGGGGTGGAGGGGGGTACGAAAGGTTCACTGGATGGATAAAGGGGGACTGGAAAAGAACGAGACGATCTGGCGGTGAGTGAGGAGGACGAAATTCAGTGGGAACGCGGGGTATGTGGGGTACGGAGGAGGCGCATGTGCTCATGGGCGAGGGAAAGACTCGCACTTTATGCTCGTTATACACACACCAAGCATTGAGCACCTTATAATGGCGGGACGAGGGGGAAAATCGCGGCACTCTGAGCTCCTCCTTTTCCCCCCTGGTTTCGCGGTCGACTTGTAAGCGAACCAATTCATCAACATTATCACTGACAGACGTGGTTAGTGAAGCCACAGAATTTAGGGGGGATTATTTGAAAATGATTTTATGGGTATCGAAGTGTTACTCGAAATTAATGCATTTGTTTTAAATTAATGGATTGGTTTTGATGGGCCAGGGGGAATGTCCAATGATTGCCTGAGTGGCGTAATTATTTTCCGCGATCAGTGTGATTTTAGAAATTAATTAATTGGTGGGGAATTTAATGGGGAAAAGTGAATTTTTAATTGATCATTTTCACTCAATTGGATATTTTTAGTCAACTGATTTTGAATATTTCTTATTCAAATTTTCGTTGGCGAATAGTTGAGCCAAATATCTCAAGATCAACAAATTTTTATAATTTAAAAATGAGTTAGTTCAAAATGTGAGTGGCGATTGGACGCGAAAATAATCGGTTAAATACCCATTCGCGAAAAATTATCCCACCAGTCAATAAAATTTACTGACCCGTTAATCAAATTTCTCTATTTCACCGAAATAAAAAAATTCTCAACGTCTCAATTAACTCAAATTAAATTAAATTCCGTTTCCCCCCTCATTAAAAATTCTCCAGACGTGTGCCTGAGTTTCCATAAAGACACCGAATTTTCCCATACGATTGTTTAATTCTCATCTCATGCTTGTCCAATGCGCACAATTACACTGACCAATTTATCGCAACGAGAACAAAGCAAAAAAAAAGTTGGGGGTAAAAAAATTTCGCCACAGTCGTAGGGTTAAAACTAAAAATACATTGGAAGCCCGATGAGTCCGGCAGGACCTACCTTGAGGATTTTTAAATGCCCCTTGAAATCGCTTATGATTTTACGAGCCTATAACCGCGAGCCACCCCCATCATTTACCTTTATACATCCCCTCAACTCCCTCACTTAATCTCCTTCCGCTGGCAGTGCAAATTTCAAGAACAACACCCAAGCACCTCATTGTTGATTTAACCGTTTTTTCGAGGTCAAAGAAAAATATACACTCGCGTTTAGTTGCACCCCCCCCCCTCCCCCTCCCCCCTCACTCCTTTTTTCCCCCTACGAGGATAATACATATATACAACGTTGAAGGATACTCATTGCATATAGCCCCCAGAGTACGCCGACGGGGAGTTAAGCGTCCGAAGTTACGAGCGCAACTCTAGCTGGACTCTCGCTTCTCCATGAAAATGCGCTTTCTCACTCTATCATTCCCTTTCACAGGACCTCACTCTCGGTCATTACCTCCTTATTACTAGTTATCTCGTTACTTGTTACTAACTCTCTTGTTCTTGCCTTATAGCACTTGACAAGCCGCCAATCAACGCCCTCTCTCTCTCTCTCACCCTCTCGCGCTCTCTCTCTCTCTCCCTCTCTCTGGCGCTCGTTTACGCGCAGTCATCTCTCCTTCAACTTTATATTAATGCAAACACATAGATTTAATTAAGTTTAAGTGATAAAGTCAACATTTCAATCGGTTAAGTTACTTTCGAAAGAGATGATTGGCCATTATCTCTCCTGTACGGAGGTATCGGCGAGGATCGCTCCGAGTGATTGAATAATGGGAGTCTTGGGGAGATTGGGATGATGAGATTGTCACGTGATGGATCGATTTGGTCATGCATTCAAATTCAATCATTGGGGGGAATTTTGGTAATGATTGGAGCATTTGAATATTTGGATTCTGAGTGGGTTAGGTTTAGTGGGGGATCGAGAAATAATTTCGGTTGAATATTCAGGGGTGTCAAGTGTCATTCAATTGACAACTCAATGAGACAATTGTCCATTGAATATTGTAGACAATTTAAATATTTTGGATAATTGAATTTTTTCGAGGGATCATTGCCGATCAAATTTCAATGATTAGGATTTTCCATTTTTTTCTCGAAATTAAATCGGGAAAAATAGAGGAACTCTCGCCTGAACTCTCAACATGTCATTAATTGATTAATTGATTAGTGATTAATTGAGTAATTAATTAATTAATTTCAATTGATTAATTATTACTGTGTCATTTTTATTGCCAACTAAAACTACTGAAGACTAGGAAAATCATTCTCACCATTGGACGACCTATTTCGATTAAAAAAACAAATATTTAAATTGAAATTACCATAATTTTTAATGTAAATATAGGAACAGTTTATTTGTAATTGACGAGTGAAGTAAAAATTCTCCCGAATCAGCTCAAGCGCATTCCCAGCCGCCCTCGTTACAATTGTCTACCGCACAGCCGGTGAAAAATAATTAAAAAAAGTCTCTCATTTCACGATAATTATTCGCAAAGCTAGTTGAAGAGGTGCACCCCGAGATCCCCCAGAGTCGAATAAAAATAAATAATAATAAGGTTTAAAAAAAAAAATCTGACATTCCCCGTGCACTTGAAGCACCAAGTCCGGCATCCGGTTTGTGTTGGTGCGAAAATAAGTACACGATCCGCCGTTTCTTGGCTGTGTTTTTTTTTTTCGGCTGGTAGGATGCCTATACCACTTCAATCCTATCTTCCTTCCATCCCTAGTGCTTTTCAACCGTGTTTCGCGTCTGCAGGCTTTCTTTGCACGCTTATTACCCTAATTCCAGTCC
>JAPYZM010001003.1:0-47057 GCA_030522845.1 Psyttalia concolor
TGAGGTGTTTAAAAAAAAAAAGAAGCAGAGAGGGAGTAAACAAAATGGAAAAATAAACAGAGGAGAAAGAAGAAAAGGGAAAACAATTCACGTCAGTCTCGTTGAGTGTTGATGATACAGTGGGTGAACTGATGCGGCGGCCGACGTTCGGCGGGCGGAGGACGGCGACGGGGGGTTAAACAAGAGGGTCGAAGGGGTTACGATCGTGCGATCCCTCGGGATTCCTCCACGTCTGCTCGCCGAGACACGAACCTCCGCACGAGAAAACCGACGGGAGAGCATGTGATGTGAAATATAGACAAGGGTAGAAAGAGAGAGAGAAAGAGAGAGAGAAAGAGAGGGAGAGGACAAAAAATAAAACAGTGGCCCTGCGGGTGCCACCATTTGCACACGTATCTCCGCGTATTTCAACCCCCCCCCCCACACACACACACACACAGAGATCAGTGAGGAGACACCGGAATATTGGAAGTCGGTAGTACAGAGAACGAGGGTAAAAACGGAGTCGCTCCAGCGCTCGGCACAGCCGCTCTCCCCACTGCTGCATTTTATTTGCCACCGTTTATTGCCAATTCTCTCGATTCTCCAAGTTCTGAGTCTTTTTTTTCCCCCCGGCCCTGCCGCCCCCCCTTCCTCGTCCGTCCTTCTCTTTCGCGCTGAACGTTTCTGCAGGCTGTTGACTTGGCGATTCATGGTTTTATATTCGTACGGTATTACTACCGATCCGTGCGGCAAGCGCTGGGGGTGGCTGGCAGCAGCGCGAGGGGGGGGGGGGGGGTGAATCGGTGAAAAAGCTTTGTATCCGCATTTCTTCGTTTCTCAATTTTTTTTTTCCTACTCTCCCACCGCGTGAAACTGAGGGAAAACCCTCCCCTCTCTCGCGCCCACCCTTTAGGGTAAAATTTTTCTTTCAAAAACTCCCGTGAAAATGGTGTTTGTTTCGTGAATATGTCTGTCTACAAATGCAATTGCATACGCAGCACAATACTCCAACATTTTCCTTCTGGCGTGCATATTTTAGATGCTTATTGTTATGTTATGGAGCAGACACCGACGAGAGAAATATGCTACCACAATTTTTCTTTTTTTTCTTCTTCTTTTTTTCAGGCTCTTCTCATCCCTTGTCTTTTATTCTCCGCCATGCCAAAAGCACTGGAGATATGGTTTTTGAATAAACAATAAAAGGGAGTCGGAGGGGGGGGGGGCGGGTAAAAAATGCTCATGCAAATACATAAATGCATTTTCATGGATAACTCTCATGGCCGTGTGTATGCGGTGTCGAGTCTTGAATAATTGTGTCCTACTTTGAGTCACTTTCAGAGCAAAATGAGAGAAAAATATAATACAAATGTGGGTACTGAGGGGAAACTCGTTGAGACACCAGCTCGTCTCTATGTACGCACTCGGAAGTTTGTCGATTCTGGCTGTTCCAGTTCCAAGGACGCGGTCTTTTCATTTATATATTTTTTTTCTCCCCCCCCCCCCTGCTGGGGGGATTGCAAAGTACCTACTCACGACACCCTCACATTTTACTCGCGGTCTCACCTATTCACACTCTCTTTTTCCATTTAAAGCTGAACGAGTGAGGATATCTTCGAGGACAATTTTAAAATTCATGACTACAGTAAATGCCTGGTAAGTGACAAAAAAAAAAAAAAAATGTATAAAATAAAATACAAAGTAGAGAGGTAGAGAGCAATGAGATGGAAAAAAATGGTGATGCACTTGTTCGTCTTTTCTGTCCTCTCATACACTGTTTTACCAGCTCTTACGCTGAGCCCCTGAGACACTCATTTTATCTAATGTTTTGGCTATTCAAGCTTCAAGTTGATTTACAAAAAAAAAAAAATCTAATTATCCTAGTAATAGAGTGCAATCCCCTTGAATAAAAAGCAATTTACCCGGGGGAGAAATATAAAAAGAGGAGAGTCATTCAGGATTTAACTGAGCGTCGCCTTTCCTCCTTTTTTTGTTCGCGCGAGAGGGACAATTTTTACCTACTTAACAGGCCATCGCGGGCTCAAGCTCGGCGCCGGCTCTCTGAAAAGCCAGCGGTGAGAATTTATGGAGCGTGCCGAGGACCTGAGGAAGGAGAGCTGGAGGAAATCAGGTGCAAGAATGAAAATAGAATTAACAGAGAAAAAAGAAAAATAAATAACTAATGCCGAAACATCGGGCGGGGGGGGGGGCTGGAAAACATTTGCGATGTCTTTTTCTTTTTCATCACTTTTATTTCCTTTCGACTCTATTCCTCGTTTCAATCCCCTATTTCGACATTTTCCATCTGCACGAGACTCGAATTCGCACGGAAAATCGTCTACGTGCCAAGTATGTAAGGGCAAGTACATTGTAAAGTCGATGGAAAAAAAAACAAGGAGAAAGAGAAAGGGAAGTGAAATATACAGACTGCTGGGGGAAGGAGGTACATGGTAGGGATTACAATGTATCGCTAGACGCCTAACTGTACAACGTTGCCAGGACCACGCCTAACGTTAAGAAAGGCATTATACGCCGCATTGGAAAGTACCGTACAGCCAGCGATGGATATGCCCGGCTTCATTCTCACTCGTTCCGTATACGTTACTTCAGCTTTCCTTTTGATGGGCTGAAATGTTACGTTTACCTCATTCACGGGACTCCATTTTTTTTATCATCTACTGCACTGACTTTGGAATATAAACCCCACGCTAAGTACATTGTGTGCGATTACGCTACGCGGATTGGGTAGGAGTGCTGAGAGTAATTCCCAGATTAGTCCCCACACTGGGGAAAAAAATATTTTCCAAGAACGTATTCACTTGTATAAAAAAAAAAATTATAGTTCAAAAAATTGTGGACTGACTTTGAATTTTTTTATTCGGAATTGGAATAAAACAAACTCCGCATTCGCTTCCTCTAGAACGTAACAACGTCCTCTGGAATGCTTCGGAAAATTCGGTTCCGCAGGGAATACACACTCACAATACTTCGGACACTAGGCACTGTTGACAAACTGAGAACATAATATTTACAAAATTGAAATTATCGATTGAGGGGTGTAAACATTGAGGGAAAATGAGGAATATTATTTCTATTCAAAATTCTTCAAGGGAACGAGTTAGTTCGATCAGATAAATTATTGTTTCTCGTTTTGAATAAAATCGTCTATTTTGTGACGTTGCAGGAGAGTTGGTTGATGCGCCTGGCAAGTGTAGAGGAGATTCAGCAACACTCGAGCTTGAATAATTCAGGGAACCTCTGACAATGTGCTGAACGCTGGCGGTACACCGAGGATGGACAGATTTCCATTAGAAGCTATCAGAAAACCTTTTACGTTTTTAATTTTTCAGCAAATTTTATGACTAAAGCGGTGGATATGACGGTAATTGAATTGTATCAATTATGAAGAGTAGTATATTTTATTTATGCCTCAGTCCATCAGCATTAGTGTCTTTTGAAGGTCAAAAATATGAGGACAATTGGAGCTGAACAATTGTTAAAGAATTTTGAAACTCTCGTGGACGAAACTGCGGTACTATCGCAGGTAATTTAATTATGAGTTCAATAATTAATAAATATGTCGCTGTACAGAGGATCCAGGAAACTCGGGCTGATCAGTCTTTCCCAGAAAAATATTGTATGCGATAGAAAATAATTTCTGGGGGATTTTTTTTTTTCTTATGGACAAAAATATTCTCACTTCGTCATTGCATTCATACTCACTCCTTTCGCAGACGTTAGTTCAACTTTCCTTTTGGTGGGTTACAATGTTACGTTTACCTCATTCTCGTGGCTTCATTTTTCTCATTATCTGCTGCACTGACTTTGGAATAAGCCGCACGCGAAGCGCATTGCGCGAGATTACGTTACATGCATAGAAGAGAATGCTGAAATTAAGAATATTGTTCTGAGAATTGAAAATTCTTTTGGTAATTCGGGAGAAAATTATGTGACTTGTGCTGGAGAAAATTGGCGGGCTTGAAGGTTGGATGCCAGTGGAGGAATGAAGAGAATCCGGTAATGGCAGATGGGCAGAAATCTTTCAGCAAAATTTTTCGATTACAGATTTTTTTAATTTGGTGGAATGGGTCAGTGGCGGAGTCGTATTTTATCGAGCCTTGGGCTCGTATTTTAGAGAGGGAAAATTCCAGTGGGATGTAGGGAATGGTCAGTTCCCAGGCAAAGTGACCGGAAGTAAACCTGCTCCAACTAATGACTCGATCATTTTTCAGATTGTCCAGAGGGGAAGTGACGGTGAGCGGTCCGGAGAATGGGAATCAGTCTCACCTTGACCCCGAAGACGATGACCCCCTTCGGAGAAGTAATCTGGAGCAACAGTGAAACCTCGTAAATAAGGTTTTTACGCCTTTTCTCGGGTTTGAGATTATGGAAAATTCTCGTTCTCTTGGTCTCGCTGAGTAAGACATCCTAAGGTGCTTGATACCCTTGTTTTATTTATTTACTGGGGGATTGAGACCAGAAAAAATGCACTTTCTTCAGTGCATCCATTGCAAATAATTTTTTTTAATTCAGAAACGATTTTTATTATTTTTAAAACACACTTGATCTCTGCAGTGACTAATTCTTAAAAAATAATGGCAAATTGGGAAAATTTGTGGACGATCGACTAGTAATTTTTAGTTATTTATTTATTTAATTTTATCGCGTCCGAGGCGGACGCCATCGGCTACTGTTGTCAGGTGAAATCGATCATCTGGAATTTGTTGGGGCCTCAATCAATCATTGTCCCCTGAGCACATAAAATATTCATAAAACTAAAAAAAAGGACAAATGTTCATCGCGTGCTCCTCACTTTTTTAGTCATGTCGGTATATCCCCTGAATATTGCAACTTCATATTGAATTTCATGAGGGAATTTTCCTCTGTGAACTACCCCACATTCGCCGTTTTTTTTTCAAGGGAAGAGATGTCCACAGCATTTTTTAATAAGCTCAGGCGTTTTTTATCCGCTAGTCATTAATTATACGGCTTTGGCTTTCATTGCGAGCTTCAATAAAAAAATTCAGAAAGATAAATTCTTGCCGAATAAAACATTATCAAATTCGAGGGTTTTTTAAATTATTAAATTGAGAAACTATTCATTGAGGAATTTTCTCATTCTGTGACTAGTGGAATGGAAAGAGGGTCGAGGCCACTTCAATTGGAAATTAATAACATTTTCGTTTAATGAGGCTAAGACATTCTGGGGATCAATTGTCCAAATTTTTTTCATTGTGTCTTTAGGGATTTCTTGCAATAAAATCTCGTAGACAAAACAGTCACAAAAATTCTGGGGGAAAAAAGTGGATAAGGCCAACGCGAATGTAACATTGAAATGAAATTTTTATAAATGTTGGGAAACGTCCAGCCACCTCTGGATTGATCCGTCGAGGACATACAATTTAAATTAAATATTTGATGAGATTCACTCGCGTATTTCCTAGCATTCCGGCAAGGGGAATTGATTTGAAATGTTGAATAAATTGAACGTTTAGTGTGTCTAGACTGACCGCTGGGCAACGAGCGAGGGTTTTATTTCTAAAGTGGCGAATTGTATTCAGTTATAAAACCCGTTTGAAGAGGTGTTTACTACTGTCAACGATAGTCTCCCAGCGGATAGAATACTAGAATACTACCATAGAGTTTTGGGTTTTAGTTGAATTAAAAAAAGACAAAAACGATTTTTTTTACTCTCTCAATTGTTAACCCCGATCACAACTCATTAAAATATTTATAATATATTGAAATTTGCTGCTAGTGCCCGAGTGATTGGGATTAAGCTGCTGAGCTTCTTACCCTCATTCCTTTCCAACAAAGCAATCGAAAAATACTCGATCATTTTAAAACTCTCGGGGTATTACTGCTGAATATTTCATCGCGACGAAATAGACAATGCTTCCGAATATTTTCGCCTTTCCGCCGAAAAGTCCATGTCATCGTGAATAAATTATCCTCCCAGGAGGCCGGCGATCCAGCGTACGTATTATTAATTCAACATTTTTCTTTTCCGCCGAGTAAAAACTAGAAATAAAAATCAGCCGAGAAATGAGCCAGCGATAAATTTTAAAAAACGGATGCATGAAAAATTCACGCGACATATCTTGCGAAAATATTTCATTACCCATGCACGGCCACACACACTCCATACACAATTCTTGAGAATATCATGTTACGATAATAGTTACGTAAAGAGTGAATTTTTTTTACTCTTTCTCAGCCACACCTCAAGAATTTTCCGCTTCCCCGCAAAAATGGACTCCTCCAATTCTCATCATATGAAGAAAAAAAAAATCAAATAAAAACCCACAAACGCACGAGCACAAATATGCACATAATGATCAAACGAAAAACTAGCCGCTCGTGTTGATATTTACGTTGTAAATTTTATTCAAGGTAACAGCCGAAACGAGAAGGAAAAAAATTCCGAGATAACTGAAAAAATAAGAGATGAAGGAAAAAATATAAATTAATCAAGCGAACGAATTGACGAAGGCCAGAGACCTTTCACGAATTCTCAATGAAGCAGGACACGCATATTATTCCTCATAAAATCCATAAAACGATAAATTTTTTATTCATATCCCATTGACCCGCGTGAGAACGCCCGTTTCTCCAGAGCAATCTCAAGAGTTCAATCCCCTGGTCATCCGCATTTATCTCATATTTATATCCCTCCGCGCGTTATAAAAAAAATTGAGGTTCCCCCCCCGGTTTCACGTTATGATTCGACATATCCAGAGTATACAGAGCCAGCTTTCTAATATACGCATTAAATGGCCGTGCCGCGTATGCGTAATGCCGCCACTCTCCTGACATTGAACTAGATGGCTTTCTCAACATTTTTGTCATGGTTTTAATTAAATTGTGAGCCCAATTAGTCTTTCATTTTGATAAATTCCCATTACCAGTCCTAGCATTTCCCCTAATGACGAGAAACTAGAGGGGATATTATATTCAAATAGGAGAGAGACTGAGAAGAAAAAAGCGTTCGTGCCAAAATCGATAAAAATAATTCTTTAATATTTAATTTATGGCTTTCATTTGTGGTCTCACGTCGTGTGAATAACGGCAATTAGATTCCAATTTCGATAAGCCCCTAAAAGTCGCGGCGAAAAAAATTGCAACACTGCATATTTTTCTTTTACTTCATTCCATACACGAGGGAAAAGAGAAATTTAACCTTTGAGATTATCAATAAAATTCGCTTCAGGAGGATAACCCAAATATTTCAATCACGACTTTGTGCTCATCCTTGGTTTCCAATATATTCGATAATATTGGATTATGCGTTTGATTAAATTAAAATGTTTTCCCATTTTGCGATGAACGATGAAGCATAACATCACTTCGAAATGAAAAAAAAACTGAAAATTCCAGTGAAATTGAATTTTCCATTTGAAATTGCTTTTCATTTTTACGTGACTAATATTGCTTTACAATTTTTTTTACAATACGGGCGTTAAATATTAAATTTATTTATACTATTAGCAGGATTTTCAGACGTAAAATATAAATCCTTTGAAATAAGTGAACCTATATTTAAAAAAATATTTTTTACCTCGGAATAATGTTCAAATGGACAAGATTTTTTTTTTAGGATCAAGCGCAATGGCGTCGCAGAAAAATGCGAGAGTATTTTTGAATTATTCAAAATCCCATTTATAATTTTGCGAAGTATGAAAAAACAAGTTATTAAAAATATCGTTGTCTTCCTAGATGTCAGCGATATGTGTCAAAAACTTCCCCCTGAAGTTATATTAAAGTTATCTCATTCTGCTCTACAACGTTGAATTCTATTCATTCGAGAGAACTGAAAACAAGAAAAGTTCTCTCAAATTATAACATAACACAACTCACACGGGGAGGATATAAAATTAGAAATTACTGTATGCAATTCCAATTGCGAATTATATAGAAAAAATGTCGCTATATCTTCAGTTCCAACTGCCTTTTTGCGATTTGTAATTATTTTCCTCCGCCTCGACATAATTTTCAGGGATGATCCCCTCCAGTTGAATGCGGCATTCTTTGCGGATTCGTCTTCGGGAGGAAAATAGTCGAATAGTGTCCAACAGGGGAAGAAGAAAATTAAAAAATATGAATCATCGGCTCTGGTATCAATTGCCCTCGCGTGATTTTGGCGTTTCACGCGACAATTTTCCTCTTAACCTCCGGCCAAGGGTCGCATTCGAGCAGTCTCGGCCGACAATCGGTCATATCTCATCGCCCGCCAGTGATGTAACCGTAAAAATTACAATTACTCTCCCATTGACAGAGTGAAATTTCAGAATAGAAATTGCGCTTGACCAAAAAATTGGACGCCGGCCACTTGTGTCGGCAATGAACGAGACGTAATTTTCCCGCGTTTGTCGCAGTGGTGTTGCAAAAGCCTGAGACGATATTTCCGAATTATATAAGCCCCCATGTTGTATGGTTAAAGTCACAAGTAAGACCCGCAGTCGGCGCAGGTGACTGAGTTTCAAAGCCTGGGAACAACCTGTTGTGAAGAAGTGGCCAAGCCATGTTCCAGAGTGCGCACTATATATCATGGTAAAGGCTCGAGAGTTGTCCGAGTTTGTGTATGAGGTAGCCAACGAGCTAAAGAAGAAGAGAAAAAAAAATCTGTCTACTGGAGAGACGGAAAGGTCTCCGTCACCATAATTCCACTTGCCGTCTTCCAAATCCACCTCCTAATGCCAATCATTATAATTTCTCGTAATCCACTCGTCCATCATTTTCACTTCTGACGGGCTACTAATTCCTCCTTTCTATTTTTCCATTCTTAATTGAATTTTTTTTTTTCGTCGTACTGTTATATTGTAAAAATAACAGACGGACATTTCTCCAGTTGTCTACTCATTCACGAGTTTCATACCCCGAGGCGACGAGCTATTGACTCTCGTCATTAGAGATGAAAAAAAAAGTCGGGGGAAAATTTACGGGATGAATGATTTGTCAATTTATTATATTAAAAAATTTCAACTATTTTCCCCAGTTTTCTCAGCGCCCTCAAGACTTCGGCGAACGCGTTTCAGTTATTTTTCCCCTTTCTCTTCTTCGATACACCCATCAAAGACAGTTAAACACCATTTTCAATTTTTTTTTTGCTGACGGTAATTGTCAAAAAACACGCAATTCAATCATTACCGGTGGGATATCTCGTGAGTAATGAGGAATCGGTACAGCCAAGATACTGTAGAAGGAAATTAAATTCTTAAGGTAGAGACAAAGTAATTTTTATTTCACTTTAAGAAATTAATCAATTTCGAAACGTTTCAGAAATTACGTGGCAATTTTAATAATTGAGTGTCCTATTCACCTTTCCCACAGTCTCACCCAAAATTATTGCAATCTATATGATCTGAATTATTGATTCTTGCGTAATTTTACGTTTAATTAAAAGTTAAATCACTCTCTAAATTTTTAATGAATTTTAAAGAAATAATTCAACAAACGTTCAAGTGCCAAAAGATTTTGAAATACAATTTAATAATGACTTGAGTATCCAAGGAACTCACTAATTTTTTAATAAAGAAATATTTTTTTTGTTAAAGGCACTTTAAAGATCAAATGTACTGGCAAAATCATCGAGCTTAATAATTTTAATTTTTACTCGTTAACTCTCAGAATGAGTCCTACAAATATTTTTTAAAATCCTGCGGAGATATGTCGATCTATCTCACGACTTCACCCTAGACACTCTTTCCCTTTGAAGAAACTCCTCGAAAGAGCAAAGAAATATAAGTTATTCATGTCCAATATTTTTCAAGATTCCCCTGAAAGATCACATTTTTCTCTTCACCGCATCTCGAAAATGACTGACATGTATTTTTAAATATCCAATTAAATTTTCTCGCAACTCAGCGAATTTTGCAATCCAAAAATAGCGAAATATTTGTTTCCATAAAACAATTTTTTTTTCTAATCCTCAGAATTTTACGTTCACCATAAATGAGTTGTTACATCAGTTCAACACTTGTTCCTCATTGAATTTACCACCATAATTCGCGAAATGATTTCGTCAGGAATAGTGAAAAATTTTCACCCATTGTTCCCCAAGATAAATGAAGCCCCTCGTAACATTCCCGACAGATTAAAGAAAACCAACTCGTTCATCTTGCTGGGGAGATATGATAGTTCCATCCCAACGCCACGAGACAAAGACGGATTTGCCCGCAATGACTGCACACAACTCCGTGAAAACAAATTTTCATTCTAGTCACGTTGACGATCGTTTTCACCACTTCCGGCGGACAACCAGTGGATGAGGGCCCCCCCCGGTGGCGGACTCGTGTCATACAAGCGCGGCCAAAAACTGCGAGAAATAAAAAAAAATTACCCGATACATACATTGTAGCCGGGGCGACAGGTGAGCCGAACGAGACAACCATCGGGATATCTCAACTCACTTCGAAGTAACCACTTTCTTCGGTTTCCTTTGACTACTGGAACTCGTCACAACAGGTATATCCACGTATTCCACTACATTACATTGCTATCACTCGGGGAAAATATAGGTCAATACTTATTCAAAACCGGGGAAGGGACAGGTTTCAAAATATTTAAATAAAAAAAGAATTAATATTGGGTTTAGACCCGGCTCGTGAACTGGAATTTTCCGGTTTCACTTGATTTTTTTTTTTGAAAATGTACGGCCGATTTCACCTGACTCGCGAGTTTTGTCGATGTATTTTTTATTGAGGTCTCAGAGAGCAACAAAAAATTAACTTTTTAAATTGCATTTATTTGTTTATTGTGAGAGTTACGCGAAATACCCCGACATAATTCCTTGAGAAATATTGAATTGTCGGTTATTTAAACGAGATATGGAAAAATGTAACAATTTTGAATTGTCAATTCATTGATTATTAATTAATACATTTTTTCAATTCTCTTGATTTCCAAGGAATCTCATGAAATAATTGATCTGGTAATTGCACTTTGCGTAGGCTGAATAATTTTATTGAGAATTTTTAAAAAGGAATTTTATTGGAATTTCAGATGAACTATCACTTCATTAAAATCGCTCGCAAGTCTAGCGTAAATTCACATCAATCATTTTGGAAGTCTACTGGAAGTCATTAAAGCAGGTATCACGACATATTTGACTACATGGAACCACTATCACTTGGTGAAAATGGGTCGACGCTCATTTCTAAAAAGAAAGAGTAGTTGAAAAATATTAAAACGAAAAACGAACAAATGTCAAACTCAGCGAGGAAAGACGGTGAGCTAAAACTGTCTCTTTTCACTTTATTTTTTTATCTCTGAGAATGTGTGCACGATTTCACTTGTCCGATAAGATTTATTGCTGAATTTTCAATTAATTGGAAATTTATTGAGCTGTACACCGGAATTTTCCAGACGTTAACGAATTCTTCCGAGTCAATTGCACGCAACCTTCAACGGAATTACAAACATATTTTGTTTCGACCAGGGAAACTTGAAATTCTCGTCAGAAGAATATTTGCTTGGCGAAATTATTTTTCTCCGCGTATCAACACATTTGACTACAGGCTATCTCCATCAGTCGGGGAATATTGTTCGAGTTAAAAAAAAGGGGCGTATTTGGACACTATTAAAAATAAAAGGAAAAAAAATGAGACCGAGAGACGATAGCGAACTGAAAGTGTCTTTTTCAGTTTGTTCATTTTGTTATTTTTTCGTAAAAGATATGTACGATTTTACTCCTCTGACGTGCTTTCACCGTGTCCAACACTCATTGCTCCATTTTCCCCTTCTCACTGCGGACAGGAGAAAAAAATCCCAATAGTCAACGGTTTTTCCGTTGGTTGCGAGAGCCTCCTGTGCCACTCAGTAAAATTCTCGAGAACTGAATTGAAGGTAAAAGAGAGAATAGCCAGTCTACATGGGATATTGCACTGTGGGCAATATGGGAGTGAAACATTTTTAGTGAAAATGAGAATCCCATTGGGGGGGATGGAAAAGCATTCTTACATTTTGTTCACCAGCGATTTGAAGAAAGCTGAGTGTAAGTGCCTTGAAAGGTTGTACCTCGATAATTTCTTTTTCTCCACA
This sequence comes from Psyttalia concolor, assembly GCA_030522845.1. Classification (NCBI taxonomy): domain Eukaryota; kingdom Metazoa; phylum Arthropoda; class Insecta; order Hymenoptera; family Braconidae; genus Psyttalia; species Psyttalia concolor. The sequence goes on from JAPYZM010001003.1 coordinate 12,019, forward strand.
TTTAAATCTTTCCTCATTGCACAATTGGCATTCTTATGTAATTATTGTAATGCATGAATTACGAGAGAGGTTCGACGACATTTGCAGATGTAGATGGAGGAATAAATGTTCATCAGTGAGCGATGACTCTTATCACTTGAAAATTGAGATCATGAGCCGAAGGCGTCATTTCCTCTCTTCGATTATAAACACAAAAAAATTTTTTTCTGCATCCAATTTTTTTTATTTTCTAGGTTCAATAAGCTCGTTACCCTTCATGAGATACTCTGAGTACTGGAACAACAATAGCGACAATAATTATATTTGTCCGAAGGAATGTTACGCATTTTCAAACGAAAAATCATTTCTAAATTAGGTTTAGTCCTTTCACTGGACCATTAACTGATTAGTAAAGATTAATTCAGCGTCGGATATCGAAACGAGAGATACTAAATCCCCAGAAGAACCTCGGAATATAAAATACAGTTCCAGAATTTTTCTATTTTTTTTAATGACGTCAACGGTTCATCTGGAGCCCTTGGAATTCTCAAATTAGGGAAGTTCTTGAGCTGGTTAGACAACAACTCAAATGTCAGGGACAGTTCAGTGGTCATTTTCAGAAGAGTGATAATAACTTCTACGAATTTTATTAAAATTTAGATTAAATTACACATTATATTTGAAATTCAATGACATATTGGATCTTAGAAAAAAGAAGAGCCGAAGTAAGCCAAATTATTCGAAATTCGGATTCACTCATGAATATCTACATTAAATGTCACCCATTTACTCAATAATTGGATATTCGAGAATAGATTTACGTGGCGTTTTTCAGCTTCTATAAATTTCCACATTTAATCCAATAACAATTCACCATTTCCAGTGAGTCTCCTACGTAACAGTGAAATGTTAATGATGAAATTCTCAGAAATTACGGTTTGACAGTTTTTTAAAAGCAGATAATCCGCCTCCAATGAGTCTAAAGTTCCCATCATCTGGTGTCCGTAGAATATTATTTTTACTCTCGGAAAAATACCACGACTTTCAAAAATCTACTACGAATTATTATTGCCAATAATCACTCACTAGAATAATTCTAACCATCCGAGATTGTCGTTATCAACTGTCGACCAATAAGTCAGCCAATTATCGTCGCTACTCCGCGCCTGGCTAGCCTAATGTCAATAATCCGTGTCCGTTATCACTGAAATGTGTCGACATATCCCGAAACTCTCCTACATGACCAAAAATCAGTGAAAATTTCTGGAAGCCCTTAAACTTGTCCGAAAAAATCTGGGAATTCCACAAATTCACAATAGCGAGTTCCTAATCAAATCAAGACAAAATAAAAGCCGGACATCTGAATGATCGCATCTGGTGGACGTCGGAGACAAGCGACATCCTTCCGGCGCGTCTGTCCACACCAAGTAACATCTCTCTCTCCCTCTCCTCCTTTTATTAGTCCATTCATCCTTATTTTTTCATCGCGAGCCGGCCATGCCCCGGACCCTCCGCGCTCCACCCACGTGCGCTCTCCTCCTCGAGGATCCTCATAATTACACAGCACTCGTAATCCTCGACGTGCTCATTACCCTCGAGGATGAAAGAACTTGCCCGAAAGGCTCAGCGAAAAAGCGAGCCCACAAAGCCCAAGGAAAAAAAAATTATGTATCACTGCTAAGGTTATCGTTCGATGAAAGTGAGAGGACACGAGAAGCCGATTGGACCTGCCCGAATGGATAGTGAACACGGACCAGTTTCATTACTCTCATTTATCTCAATTGCCCTTTTTGTTCCCCCTCCGCTTTTCGAAAGGCACTACTGCCGCTATTTCGTCACAATTTTTTTATCCCCTTTTGTCACCGCTCAATTGAATCACCCCGGTTCCCTCCACATTCAATCGATTATTTTCACCACTCGATTACCCATAATTCGTCCCCGATCGCACTCCGAACAATCGCCCAAATATTCTCCCCGTGCACCTGCGCAAAAAACTAAAACTCTCGGTGCGATAATTTGAAAAAATAAACAGTAACAGTGCTTACCATTTTCCCGACGACCTCCTCACTCCTTCACTCCTCGAAAACGTCTAAACAAACTATCAAACCCCCTCCCGTCAATATTGATCTTCAATATTGAATAATTCCCCACAGTAAACAACAACAGAATTAAAAAATAACAAAAAATAACTAATCAAATCGCGCGTATAGAACTTTCCCGCAATCACCGCATGTTTCGTATTCACGTGTTTTTACTCTCGTTACTGTCACAACTTGGGGGAGGCGGGGGGGAGGGCCTCCAGTGGTTTTCCCTTTTCCCTGCAACGAAAACCTGGAGCTTCCAACGGCGAAGTCAAAAAAAAGTCAAATGTATCAGTACAGTTTCGCGGATTGTCTAGCACTGACAGTCGTTCAGGAAATACTGAAACTATCATTCTTAAATTTAGTACATGCCGGGGCAATATTATAGACAACAATTAAGCCGCCTTTCATTTTAACTATAGTGAAGAACACCGTTAACGTTTCTCTCCCGTCCCTCTCTCTCTCTCTCTCTCCCTCGCCCCTCCCACCTCCCGCCACCCTCTCCCTTTGTACATAAACCTCCCCGCCACTCGCCAGTATTTCGTTTCCAATGGTCCCCCCTCCCCCCAGCCACATACGTATTTATGTTTATGTATGTATATATGTATATGATACACCGTCAATCCCGATGGAGGTAAATGGGAACAGCTCGAGAGAGTGAAACGGCATCCACTGGCGAATGCGCTGGGGGGTATACCACACCGAGTTGTAGTGTGGCGAATGGCTAGAATTCACTGGCACACGATAAGTGCCCAGGCGACCGGTGTAAGACCCCCCTCCGCCGCACCGGTGGAGGTGAAAAAAAGCCAGAGGTCTCGCTGCAGAAGATGCGAATTTCAGAAACACTCGACGAAGAATTCCTTGTCCGTTGACAATGCTCGCTAGATGTGGACTTTCGCAATCGCCAGGGACGAGAAACGAGCGCTGGAAGTGGAGGTCTCAGCTACGATAATCACCGGTTTCATGACCGTTGACCGCTGCTGGCAGCGGTAATTGTCGAGACGAAAAATCACACTTGCCTCGGAGCTGGGAAGGATCAAATTATTTGGATGAAAACTTCCTGGGATAACGGACGGCTTGGGCTCATGGAAAAAATTATAGAATTATAATTATATGGGATAATTATTTGTGGTTGTTTTATATCGCTCACCTGCACGGGATCGCAAATATTCACATTTTTATTTTTGTAATTAAATTTTTGCAAACATTCCCAGTGCAAATATTAATTGATGAGTGGAATCAATTATTCGAGATTCAGAAGTAATCGGCAGGTATTATATCGTCAGTGCAGTTGCTTTTAAAATATTCTCAATCAAAAAAGAAAAGACGAATAAATTAGACCGAGAAGGTAGACAAGAATATAAAAAAACGTGAGAACAAAATTTTCTTCAATTCCATCGGCGATCTTCCCCTGATAATTCAATTGATTTATTACTTTAACAATATTCGTGATTTATTATTCAATAATTATTTTCAAGTAATAAATCAATTTTTCAGATGACTTCATCAAGCATAATAAAATGTTAACGAGATAATTTCAGGCTTGCCTTGACAAGTAGTCCAAAAGTATTGATTCTTTCATCAATATCATCTGAGTAATCAGGTAATCGAGCTCTGGAATCAATTGTCAATTCGAAAAAAATAAATAAAACGCTGAGACTCATTTTCTGAACTAGGTCAGAAATATCAGGACATCCACGAAATATATACCTCCATACTTTTATTAATATCATGTGGTTGAGCAATAAATCACGTCCCGAAGACAATCGATTCTCCAATGGGCTCGCTGTCAAAGCATTGACAATCAGAAAAAGAAAAGATGAATAAACAAGAGCATGAAGACGTATCCAATATCCCGCCGAAGTGCAGACGAACTAGGGAAGAGGCGAAACAATAAATAAACCAAAGGTGGAAAGAAAGATTAGTTTACTTCAACTTTGGTCACAAAATCATATTTTTTTCATTGAAATCCAACCCTGGCGAACCGGCTGATAAATAATGAACACCTCCCAAGCAGTATGATCTCTCAAGACAATTATAATCCCAATTCAATGAATTTACGAAGTACGACTGTCAAGCGCAACAAAACATTAGCGAGCATTACAATTTAATTCGATTAATCACTTCATCATGATTCAAAAACAATAGTCAATTCGTTAAGTGAATGAATTTTGTGTACTATCAAATGTGTCCATTGTTATCATCATTAAAAGTTTTGTCTTTTGTTGATTGCATTGAGCTTGGCGCAGAGAGATTGCACAGATGTATTGAAATTTGTTCGTTCATCATTTCATTGTCTCATCGGGTTTTTTTATTTTTTAAATCATCCTCGTACAACGGCAGTAAGGAGCAATAATCCAATTGTATTAATTCAACAAATGCATTGTTCTCACGCTAACATTTGATGTGAACGTATGAGTGATTGTGATAACGAGGAATACGGACGTTCATTCCCAACGGTTTGAGGTCATCAGACAATTTCGACGATCATCCTAATTGTTTTTGTTTTTTTTTTTTCAGCTCTACACAAATTACCACACGACACATATTGAATTTTCCGTAAGAAATCACTCCGACAATAATATTACCTCACGTCGCATTTTAATAATTAATCAATAACGTCTATGAATATATATAATATGTATATGTAATTAATTAATTTTCTTCTTATATTAAATCGTTTGTTGTTCCAACTTCGGTTTATCCTTTTGTTTACAATTAATTATAAGGTAGATGATTGAATAGTGATAGTGCAAATTATGAATACAATAGTTTCCTCAGGTTCATCGATTATCTCAATTATAATTCATCGAGTGTAATCAAATGAGATGATTTTTTTTTGTTCTCTTAATAATTAAGTTGAAGAGTAATAAGAATATTTCGTTACCTCATTTCGTCTTGCGAACATTAGTCGTAATGAGTTTGAATTGTTCTCTTTTTTTTCAATTTCAATTGAGTCTTTAGTAATCGACGAGATTAATCGCAATGGTGATGGTGAATAATTGGTGACGCGACGAAAGTATTCAAATGTGAGTTATAATTTTATGAATAATTCCCTTCGTTCAGTTTCAGAAATTCGTCGTTCCGCGCGACGGAGCTCCGTAAGTCACACAGTATCAATACACTCTGACTTCAATATTGTTATTCTCCTCGGTGTATATTCAATGCTGATTACGAGAGAGAGAGAGAGAGGGAGAGGAGATGAAAATTCCACTCGAGGATTCCATTATTCTTTGATAAATCAGCACAATGGGAACTTCTCCATTGATCGCTGCGTGAATTGGGGGGGCCTCGAAACAATTCCGCATCCCTCATTCTCTCCGCGCTCTGAGTCATTTTCTCTCCCTCCCTCTCCTCCCCCTCGCCACTCTAAATTTTCTAACTATCCATAAGAATAAATTCTCATAAAACCCGCTTGGTCGACTCTCTCATTGCGATTTTTTGTTTTCCGTTGTTGCCTTTTTTCCCTTCCTTTATCTTATCTTCGCATAATATTCATTGATATTCTGTTTTACGTTTCAGCTACTCGTGTTTTACATGATTATGCACTTTCCTTTCTCAGCCCAGGGATTGTTCTTCTTGTCGGGTGCATGAATCAGCGGATCATTCTTCTCATTCTCCTCGACGTACTCTCGCATTCTGAAATGAAAAATAATCAAATTAAATGATTAGATCGAAATGAGTCCGCCACTTGAATAAATGAAAAGTCAATTTCAAATTCAATTTCTACGCTATTTGGAAAATTTCAGTTTGTCGAGTTCGGGTGTATAGTGAGCAGTTTATCGCCTCTGTCAACCGTTCTCCGCCGAAACGCAGCGAAGGTGGCAGCGGTGGTGGTGGTGGCGGTGGGAGTATGTGGGTAGGCGAGAGTAACGGCAGTTTGTCGTCGTTGAAATCGATTCATTAGTCCCAGGAGGAGAATAGGGAAATGCCCCGTAGCTATCTCCACAAGCCAATGTTAATTAGCATCCCTCCCTCTCCTCCATTCTCCCTACTCAACCCATTAAAATCCATCCCCTTTCTTGCTCTATATCCATCCATACAACCTCAGTAACATCCTCAACTCCACCTCTCTCCTGTTTACGTCCAAACGCTCTAGATCTCCCCTGAATTTACTGTTTCCGGGCTTGAGTTGGAGAGGCACACGCGCTTACCAATGGGGGATCCAAATGTGAAATAGATCGATGGATGCCTCTTCCGTCGAGGCCTCGACAAAGACAAAAGACAAATTACACTTACTACAATTATCTCGTGAGTAATCAAGATATAATAAAGGCTTCGCGACATTTGCGGTGAATTTTATTCAGTACAAGCGTGAGAAGCAGCCGATGATAATTAATATTCAACGCTAGTCACAATAACGCCGGTGGGATTATTAATGATTGGGACTCCTTTCAAATCAATCTCTCACCCGACGTTTGCATTGAGAATTAAAGACAAAGAGACGGCGATACAGCTGAAAAAAAAAGGATCACCCGCTGCGCTACGGGAATATTGATTCAAATCCATTCGCTGCGGTAACTCTACTCCCCCGTCTCGTCTCCTTATTTCAGGCTATTATTATTACTGTACGACAACTCCAAATCCCGACACCCGATTTTAATCCAGAAGTGCTCACTCGCTATCTCACATTCGGAATATTTTCCGGGAGTGATAAAATGTATCAACAATTTCGACTGTTTCAACTTATTTTTGTCTTTAATTATGTGGCGATAAGACTGTCAGTCGCATTGACATCTTCAGGCAGTTGTATTTAAAATGTCTATTTATTTACATTTCCCTAAATTTTAAATTTTATTTTTTTTCAATCCCGGTTAGTCTGTTTATTTTCGAATTAATTAGGTGAAGAGCCAGAGGCTTAATTTGTGAAAATTTGCTGTACGCAGTTAGTCTCGCCTTGCGATTTTTTTGTCAATTGTCATTGTGAGGAGGAGACCGCATCAATTTCGGCCAATGCCGGCCGACCCCCGGCCGAATGTCGGCCACTCCCCATCTCCCACAAGAATCCCTTTATTTTGTCGTCCATCGGCTCGAACTCCCTGTACACGCGGCTATGATCGAGAATCGCTTTTCTCGTTACGGCAAATATCCCATTGCCACCGTTACACTCGTCGGGCAAGCAAAACTCTTGGTGAAAGGGAGCCCACAACTGCACACTCGGGATTCGCGTTCAAGGAGACTGACAACGAGAGGCTTCCGAAAGGAAGGCGAACAAGTGAGACGACGCAGTGCATATGAGAGGAGAAAAAATATATATGTAAGAGCCTGGAAACGCGAGGGGGGCGGGAGGGGGGAGTAGGATAAGTGTGGCACTTTCGTACTTATGTTAGACATTGTGTTCGGTTGAATGCTGGACGGGAGAGGAGGCGGGAGACAAAAGAATGCGTCTCGAGAGACTGTTGTTCTCTTTGAGAATGAAAAAGGGGAGAAATATTGTTTCCATAATTATTATATTCAGCGCTGTGATATTACCGTGTTGCCTCGGGCGGACATGAAATTGCGGAAATTCAAGGATATTTTAATGATAACAAATGAGAGAGACTGTACTCGCAATTTCTTTTTTTAAATTTTCTAATGGGCCGGTCACGGACAGAAAAATCAAATGATTTCTTCAAGGAAAACATTTTTTTTGAGGGGTATCAGTCCCCCGAAATTTATAAATAATTGTTTTTTACGGGAATTTTCGAGCTGATGGGAAGCTCATTCGGGTCTACGAATTGTTTATAATTTTTGTGGGTAATCAATCATATCTAGGAAGGGGAAAGGAATCTGCTGGGCAATGGAGCTAGACTAAGACAAATATTTTATCTATAGGATTCTATACGGAGAATAATGGCCAGTTACTTTTACAAAAAAATATGATAAAAACGATCCTTTTCCCCGATTTCATTACTTTCGAAATTTTTGTTTATGAAATTTTCTAGTATCATTTTCTTTCTGATTCAGGTCGATTTTTTTCATTGGGCAATTACACAGAATGAAATCTCAATTTTTTACGGTGGATAATGGGAGGTAATGGGGTCACTCGTATGTTACAAATCTAATAGTTATGTAGAAAAATAATTAGCGTATTAAAACCATTTAATGTCGATTGCCCATTCGTCTCACTTTTTAATCACTTTTCTACTTCGTAATTATTATTCTACATATTTTATGACAAATTTCAAGAAAATAACGAGTAAGAAGTCGAATAAATTCCGTCGAAATAATTTTTCACCTTTCTACATAATTAGTCCAGCTCCACCGTTGCTATATATAATAATAATCCAATATATTTATATTATACCAGATAATTTAATTTCAAAAAATTAATCTCAAGTTAAAAACCTCATTACATGAATTTAGAATTTAGACTCTATTTCTTCTTTAAGTAAATAGTAATCATGTAACTATTTACGGAATGTGAGAATATAAAAAAAATGTTTTTTTCTAACCGGAAAGGAGGACATGCGCACGCCTAAATATCCGCAGAGAAAAGGAAACTTTTTCGAGGTGTAATCGAGAGTCTCTGGTACGTCTCGGGATAGGAAATGCAGCAGTTGTACAGACCTGAAGAGGAATTCGATCCCGTGAAAAACGTTCCGGCTTAACTCTAAACGCCTTTCACTCCGCACTCTCGTCGACCGCAAAACCGTTTCCATTTATTCCTTTTTTATATTTCTCCAACTTCTCGACTATCGAATGGTCCAGACCGTTCGATTTGTTATCCTCAAGTTGGTTTGTCATTTCTCCCCGGGATGCTTCGGACCATCTGGCAATGGGAGGGAGAGCGAGGGAGGTGTAAGAGAATTACGGAGTCATGAGGAGAACGACGAGAATTGCCAGAGTTCCATATATAGACACAAATTTTCGGGAGCGGGGGTCGAGGGTGGCGGGTGGATATTCTTCAGCGACTCCTCTGGTGTTAGCAGAATGTTGAAATTTAGATGGGAAGCAGCGAATGGAATACTGATCGCTAACCCGGAAGGGTTGTTCAAGGATAAAAGAAAAAGGGAGGAGGGCCCTGCCCTTCAAGGCTTTTAGCAGCAGACGAGATTGCCACTGGAGATAATCCTTGAATTAACTCGAGCAGACGAGATTTTCAGGTCTGTATGGACGTCACGTAGTTTCAATGTTAGACAACAAAGGATAACATCGATAATAATCACGTAAACTCAGGAGAAAAATCAAACAATTACAAGACAGACTGAGAGGGACGTTGGGCTTGGAAATTTGATCAGTTGGGAAAGTGTAAACATAAATTACAGATTGATAAATGTAATTTAGGGGTAGAAAATGGGAAGTCATGCCCAAAATAATTATCGAAAAACAGTCTTTTATCATTTACGATTGAAATAAATATAAGCCACTTCCGCCTAAAGATAGACATCGATTCGCGATTTAATCAATCAACGAAAACAACGATCTAATTACTGAGGAAATAAAAACTCGTTGTAGCACGAGTGATGGAGATGTAACGAGGAGAGATGGCATTATCAATTTCATCCGCAAACAGACGACTCCCAGCAGGAAGATGATGACAATAAACTGAAATATATTGTCCAGCGATCCTCCCCCAAGGAGAGCCTGTTAATGCAAACGTGTGATACTGCGGGGATAATTCAGCCTTGACTGTCAACGTGAAACGAGGGAATAGTGTGTGCCTTTACCCACGAGTAGACTTTCCGACTGTCAGGTATACCCACATCCGAGCTAGCGGTCTGGGTTTTGTCCTAACGCCTACATACCCTGGCCTCTCTCTCTCCAGCCGTGATATATCGTGGAGTGGATGGTGACTGTATGTGAACCATTTGTAGTCAAGGATTTCCAACAATCTGGACATTGTGAGTCACCCTCAACCGACTCCCATCGTCGACTGAATTGGATTTTTCGGTCATACCGCTGGGACAGCCCTCGAGTGTAGCGAGCTTTGTCACTTGGTGATTGAAAATTTTTGGAAGCTTTGGGGTTAGGCTGCGAATTATTGGATTCCCGGACGCTCGCCGAGAACTGGACCACCACTGGAGGCAAAAAAAATTCATCACAACAGCCCAGCAATAATTTTGTTATAGGAATTTTCAAGTCTCCAAGTTTGCGAACAATCCAATCCCAATGTCCAGACTGTTGCTGGATTTTTCTACTCGCGAGACCTCACGAATGACAAGAGCCACAAGAGGAGAAAAAATCGTTCTTTCTGGACCTGTCCTTCCTCAAATTAAAAAACAAAAAAAAATCTATTTTCCAGAACAAACCAGAAATAAAGATTCTCATCGAGAGAAAAAATGCATCTGCCAGCCGTGAAATTCGCGAGGCCATTCGCATCTGCTTCCCCTCCCCAATCCGGCTTTGTTGATTTACACCGCGAGATTAAGAGTACTTTCATCTCGCACGAAGTTATTACCCAAGACTGAATGGAAGGCATTGAGTGTTCCCAACTCCTAGAGAACCCCAAGACGACAACAATAATATCAGAAGATCCGATCTCCGTTGCGCTGTTCTCACCAGACGTGATACTCATCATCGTGATAATCAAGAGACAAGCGTCAGGCAAACTAACCCATCAGCACATGGCGACTAGCGGGTGATTGTAATTGCACGTCAGTTGGTAATCATCGGTTGCGCTTATCAATTGAGCCCCTAACGAAGGGTAGTTTGCCAACGAAGTTTGCGCCAAGTTTCGTTGCCGGGTAATAAAGGCCTGTCGACAGACATATCTCACCGCCCCCTCCCCCAGTATTAAAACTGACGTCCGTGTAATTCCCCTCCGGGGGGGTAATCGATGAAACACGAGCGCTCAAAATAACCGCCGTTTGTTTAAAAAAAATAATAACAATCATAATAATGGAAAGCGGTGTACAGAGGGAAAGAAAAAGCGGACAAAAATAGAAGAGAGTGGGGGTTGCAGGAGGGGATTGAATGCAGTGACCGAGTGCGGCGCTGGTGACGCTGACGCCCCCCGGCGGCGAAACTCGGAACAAACGCCGGTTAACCTCAGGAGATAATGCCCGGCTATGGTAGGACAAGCCTGATATTCCCGAGTTTCATCCCCCCGTCAAACGACACCCACTCGACGTCCAAACACTCCGGGTTATCATGCAGCCAATAAATCATTCGATCTCCCCCCGGTTTCACTAGAGAAAAAAAATGACGTGAGTAAAAAAAAAATAGTGAAATACTCCCGCGAAATTTCGACACTCGTTAATCAATAAATTCAACTCCGTCCGGCGACGTTAGACGGATTTTCGTAATGTCGCACTCAATGAACTTCACGTACGTCAATCATCAGGAGACGAAACTGAGGACAGACGATTGGTATAAATAATAGTCGTTAGGATTGTCGCGGAATTGCTCGAGTGTTTGAAAAAAAATATTTCGTAATTGAATAAATGACGACGAGGCGAGGGAAATCCTCGGGAAACCGGAGGTAGATCTGGTGCATTGGAGATGCTGGGACTGTCGCGGAATTGACGTTAGGAAATGCAAATTCTTCTGAATGACGAGAACGGCTGGGGGTGGGCAGTGATGGGGTCTTAACGAAATAATTAAACAATAGACATATTCAGTGGTACACTTACGCCGCTATGCTCTTTGATAATGGCCACCGTTCCATCGTTGCTTGGTACTTCATGTTCTCAATCTGCTTCTTCAGTGCGTCTTTGTCCATGGTGGCGAGTACACTGGGATCCATGGTAACAACCGCACCCCCCGACGCAGGTTAGAGCGATGTAGCGCTTGCGCCTGTTAAAACCGGGAAAATCAATATCAGTTGGGAAATGAAGGAGGACAGAGGGTATAGATATAGAATGAATGGGGACATGTGCATGGAAAAGAGTTCGCGGGGGTGAGGGGGGGCCTGACGTTGGGCTGTCGGGCTGAGTTCCTCTATCTCTTCCACCTTGATTTTCTTCCTTCCCTGCGGCCTCTACGACCCACCCCCGCCCGCCAGCGTCCCTTCCGCGTTCTGGGAAATGAGATCAGGGAAGAAATACCGAAAATATACACACGACGGAGGAGAGGAGTACGAGCCAAGAGTCTCTCAAGAAATAGATCGCGCACCCTCTCCGGGGATCGATTGATCTTCCGATGGGAGTGGAGAGCTCCTGGGATCTCGCGCTAGGTTTTCATTTGAAAGACTGACTCTTTGGAGATTGATCGGTTTCATTGGGCCAGGGAGAGGACGGGAGGGAGCGACATCGATCGAGAATTATCGCATCGATTTTTTATAGCCCGAGGAGGGGAATTTTGCGCAAGATCTTTTCGGCTCCGTTCGGCGCCGTTTGGGGGTCGAAAAATGACGGGTATTGGTGAGTTTATTCAAATAGATAATGAAAGTGTCCGTAGCGAAGTGATATATTTTTTTTTTATGGAGGAGATTATCTTTCGTTCCATTTCTAATTGAATTATGGATGTGGTACGCTTATCCCCTCGAATACTGGAAATCCGCTGAGCCCATCGCACAGGTAATAGGCTATTCAGCTCGAGGGGTTAATGAAGGATTTATTGAGATTCTCGATACACTGTGCGTAGGATTGCAATCAATTTTCAACGCAAAATGAAAATTATAGCCCGTGGAAATTTCAACAGCCGGACCCTTTGCGCGAAATTTCAGAGCAACTGTTCAGGGCGATGAGGAATTTATTGAAATTTGAATACCGATATTTCCGGGAGACTCGATAATCAGGCTTGAGACAGGATTGACGGACTGTTTCAGCCTCGACGTCCAAGATTGCATCAAGCTTGAACGAACATTGAAAAATAACTGTTTCCAAGGCTGGAGATCCTTGAGTATCCAGCCTCGATCCAACCTTGAATGTGCGTAAACCCTGATTCTCGCTGGACGAACAAAATAAGTGTTTATTTAATTATTAAATAGAAAAAAATAATTGAAACTGAAATTAGGGGCATTTGGATATATTTAGGTTGAACTTATATTGCAAATAAAGAGACAAGGCATTCTTCAGGTGGAGACGGGGCTTTAATTTATAAAAATCAATTTGATAATTAATGATAATATTATATTAATATTGTATGTTTGAAGAATTTTCTTAATTCTAGTAATCAAATCGTGAAAGCTACCGGAGTTGAGGTGTAAATTGAAAGTCAGGAATGGGATTATTATAGCAAATTGTAGAGTCCAGATTCTCAGGTTAATTAATTAGTCCCGTGACAACTGTTCAAGATGCTTTCTCCGGATGTGAATAACCGCTTGAAAGCCAAAATGAAGGGGGGAAGTCAATGATGAATTCATTCACTCATTCATTGTGAATGTATACAAAGTAATCAGTTGAATATTATGGGAGCAACGAATAATGAGGTAATTGGGAGGAAACCGAACGAGAAATAACTGCATTTTTCACTCGTTAACACTCGAGAAATGTGCCATCGGATTTTGGGGGAAGAACTCGGGAAATTAAATGGTGATATTAAATCCAGATTTAATGTCATTATTTTTAAATCGAATTCGACAATTAGGTGACTTAATTTTATTAGTTGGTCTATTTACTCTCATAATATCTCCGCTTGGCCCTGTTAGTAATTTCCTATAAAGTGAGATAGCCTCGGGATTTTTATTTATTTCTAGTGATAATAAAATTCAACGGAAAAATATTCCGACAATTTACGTCGAAGAATTTTTATAAAACAGACGTCAAAAACTGAGAAATACTTCAAAGCTGGCGTCTAAAGACTCTTGTCAATTGAAAAATTTATATTAAAAGGAGCGCTGACCCAACAAACAAATAAATTTTTTCATTAGAATCTCTTAAACCATAAATTGCATTTTTCTTTGCACACGAGCGCTGAGAATAACTCTGAAAACTAGAATAATCATCTATGAATAATCATTTCCAATGCCGCCTGGTATCGATATTTCTCCACACTTGTAGAAATTGTCTGAAATTGTCAATGTCCTATGGAATTTAAATATTTTCAATAAATGATAAAAATAAACACATCACCAGTGCATCATCATAACCAGTTGGATCACTTGTTTGTGGGTTTGCCAGTGGAATTTCAGTTGCCATTGGAATGACAAACACAATACAACTGTTGAACTTCAAAGTTTTTTATTATCCCTCCCTCCAACAATAAAGACTTCACAGATCCCCGTCAAGCAAATACATTCAATGCTCGGCTACTGCCAAATGTTGATTCCCGAAAGGATGACCCTGAATTGGAGCACGGGCCGCCAGGCCCTGTTGTAACAGGCGACCGCTTATTCGGCGGTCACTGAACCGCAATCATCGCAATCCCACATGGTGAACAATCAGCTGAACTGGGCGAAACCCGAGCTTCAATTTTTATTTCGCCCAAAACGGCTTTTTCTTCCAGAAAAAAAAACAACTGATGTGACAGTTGATACATTCCTTCTTCCAATTATTCCAATTATCCGCGAATAATTGCGGCAACAATTTCCTCGGCGCGCAGCGTCTTTTCCAAAAAACCGGAAATTTCGAGGGAACTTCATTAAAAATATTGTTATTACGCTCAACCGGATAAATTCAAATCCTCACATTTTGCGAGGTCAGCAAAATTTCCAGAAGTTGGGTGACAGTGAATTCTGCTTATTCACTTGATCAGCTGGTTCATAATCGTCACTTGTAATCGTTAACGCCTGAAGCCACAAAAGTAATATATTGACACTTGTATCACTCAAACTTCTTACAATGGAAACAGATGAATACTTACAAATGCAAATCGAATGTACGATTCCTCCCACTCTCTCATTGTCCATTGCTGCTGTGCCAATAATAAGCTCCTGAGAGTTTGCTCTGGTTGCCTATTGCTAACTCACTCACCTGTGTATAAACTGTTGTTAACTAAGTGAAAAGACGGGAAATTATTCGCTCGAGGGAGTTTCGGACTTCTCGTTCGGACGACCTATTTCAATGCTCATTGGAATTGTATATTGCCAGTGGTATTGCCAGGTACTCTGAATAAATACAATTGATAATCGTGATATTTCAATGTTGATTAGCCTGCAATCATTAAAAGTACATTAATTCAAGGGTGAAGTGAACTGACGATCTGATTTAACGTCCGTATCACCAAAACCTCATGATCATTTAATACAATAAAACAAAAAACTGCAGAGATTAAATCGAATAAGTTCCGCAGTTGCTTCAGATTGAGAGTTTCAAAGTTTAACTTGCCTTGAGCCAAAACTTAGCCAATACCAATCGTAGAGTTTGACTCGATACTATCGGCACGATAAAATTTCTATCAAATAAAAAATTTACTGGATATGAAATAAGAAAATAACATCTGAGAGGTGAAATTCTTGCTCAGCAGATAGGTTGTATCATTTCACTCGAGTTCAAAGTTCTGCAATGGGAATTATTAAATTTATATATTGAAGCTCGTAAAAACTCCCATTGGACAGCATAAAATCAATAGGAGATTTTTTTCTTTCTCGATGGACGGACGGATATAGGAAATTTATTATCCATTGCACCATACAGACAGAAATTCCTCACGTTATGAATATTGATTTTAATACCGTCAAGGACCTAGTTGCCGGACATAGTCCAACAACGGGGTGGGGACTGAAGTGGCGGGAATTCCCCTATCCACCGCCCCTAAAAATCCCTTGAAAAAATTCCTCGTCACTCGAAAAAAAATCCCACTACTCATCGGGTGACTTCCTGATTCTCAAAATTGACTGGAGAATATTTTTCGGTATCGAGTGAGTGATCTTCGGCTACAGTAATTTTTTCTCTGGGTGCAGTTGCACGTTTCGTCCATAAAATATGCCTAACGATCATTTCACTTTGGCGGCCGTAAAAACCGAGCCCGCGTAAAACACCCAAGCCCACGAGATATCAATCTTCATCCATCACAACGACGTTGATTCACTCCATACCCCCCCTCTCTCTCTCTCGTAAGATCACTCGCGCTTGAATATTCCTAAAATAATATCTACTTACCTTCCCTCTTATCTCGCAAAATACAATGCCGAAGGTGGCACATTACGACACCGATAGAAGCCCCCGCATATACCAGCGTTTGCCTTCAACTTTGTATATTGGCCACTGCACTATCCCACTCGGCCGTTTCTCATAGTTACCGTGAGATGAGACCCCCGGGGGAATTCTGGATACGCGAAAAGCCCTCAACCCCATTCATATACAAGGGGTTCAGGTGAGTTCAACAGTCGACGTGGTGAGAATCTCCTTTTGTTGCTGATTCATAAATAACCACTAGCTATGCAAAATGCAAATTTCGGTCTAAGTGAAAATTGTTGTTAAATCGATTAATGGATATGTATCCATTGTCAACAGGTTATCATCCAGTGTTTATAGTTATCCCGAAATTTATCCACCGGTTCACCGCAACATGCAAATCAACTCGAGTTCAATTAGTCGCTGTTGGGAGCTCGTTAGAACTTTGGTAAAATGAAAAACTCGTGCACTTGCCTTTTAATCGAGAGACGAAATGAAATAATTAACGCCACCTGATAATGTTTAGAGGTCACGGGTTTATCACTCGCTTTATCTTTGTCCTTGATTTTTGTTTTTTTTTTTTGTGGAAAATTTTTGTCTCAGCGCGGGTGCTAATGAATATGGCGAAGAGGAGAGTATGCCTTGCTCACCTTGCACGTCGGGGAAATTCTGAGGCTGCTCGACAGTTGACGGTCTTCGGGATTCGGTTATAGAAGCCCATCGGTGCTCGCAAATCTAATAAAGCTTCTAGTGTGTGGAATACATTTTGAAAGAGGCCTCAAAGCACGAGCGGAACTTTCCATCGGGAAATATCAGCGGGAGGGGGCGGGTATGACGGGTTTTTTTGCTGGTTATTTTACTCATTGCGTGCGGAAAATTCGGTACGAGCAATTTCGGTGGAGCAAAAATATTCTCGCGAGCTGTGGTCGTGGGATTTTTTATTTCACTGTTTGCTCGATTTAACGGCCATTTTAATTATTAAAAAACATTGCTCCAAATGTATTGAATAATTCGGCTTAACAATCTCCAATTGATATTTCAGGTTCACAAGACTCAATAATTCACCAGCTCAGTTCACAAGCGAACTTTTTAGTCGGAAAATCCGGAGGAGAGAATGGCATCTTTAGTTTTTTTTTTTCGCTACTTCCCTTACTCATTAGACGAAGAAAATTTGTTCGTAAAATTTCGGTAGCCGCGTGGTACTAATTGCGGGCTGTAACATAAAAAGTGGAAACTAAGTTTCAAGCCATTTTTCGAAATGGAGTAGTTCGTTAATGGGGTAATTTTTTTCCCCCCCTTGACGATTGATAGAACTCCACTTTGATGTAGATGGAGGGGGGACACGAGTTTGTGATTAATGAGAAAATATCGGGGACCTGGTTTTGATGCATTAGCCTGGGTACTTGGGATCCAGTGGGGCTCGGTGCAATTGAATCACTCGATCATGATGTTACGTGTCCAAATAACACGAATCCATTAGCCAGTGATTAGGCTCAAGTGTTACATTATCACCGGTCATGGTGTTACCTTTCAATGGGAGCTCATTTTGAATTTAAATGAAATTCCCGATTGCATCCGGTTGGTTTGGCTGAGTGGAGCTGTTTCTCCACTCGGGGACGGTGAAAACTTTTACGATTACAATTGCATCCACGTGCTCCGCGAATTAAGAGTGAAATTCTTCCTCCCCCTCCCCCGCCGGGGGAGTGGAAAATTACGAATTCTGGGAGGTGGTGATGAAATACTTTTGCACTTAACTCATATACATGAAGAAATACGAGATTTAAAAATGAACATGAGAAAAATTCGCGAGGGAAAATTAATCCCGCCGAAAATACATCCGACAATTCCCCCATTTCCGAGGAAAAAGCCTTTGAATTGAAGCGATAATGCCTTAAAAAAGCGGTTACGATTTTTTATATTGATAAAAATAATAATAAAATAAAATGCGGCAAATGCGGCTGGCCCACAAAAGTATTAACAATAGTTAATACTTTTACGAGGACACCTGATTTCCATCCAATTTTCCACCGATACAAATTCATATTGAACTCTGGCGTTGTCATTACCCCTCAATAAAAATTTTATTTCGCCAGAACTCCTCAGAAGTCAGACGCAAATTGCGTTTCATTACGTCAGTTATTTACTATTATAAATAATTTCGAGTTCAATACCTAAATTCATAATTATTAAAATTCAATAATTCGTGGACCAGCAGATGTTACTACTCCAGATGTCAGTTTCCTCGACAAGAAATCCTCGCCGATAGTGTCGTAATGCAAGACGATATTGACATACCAATTTCCTCAGGGCCCCTCCGCCGTCTAGTGTAAGTTTATTAATCAATTTATCCGATCCTCGGTAATCTCGAGTTTGAATCAAACGACGACATAATTTCCTCGCTGCGCAGCCGACGAGGGGGCGCCTTAATTATCCGGTGTGAAGTTGGAGTTCTCCGCGGGCAACGGAAACCACCTGAAGTAGGCGGCAGTTGGTGCACGCCAGTTTCAACAATGGCGGACTTCAACGATACGAATTCCCACGAAATGACAGAGAACAATATTCCAAAACGTTGTAACAATCAGTGGGTGCGATTGAATGTTGGTGGAACGTATTTCTTAACTGCAAAGACAACACTAGCGAGAGATCCAAACTCATTTTTATATCGATTATGCCAGGAGGACTCGGATCTTATCTCGGACAGGGTTAGTTGACATGAATTTTCACCCGCGTGATTTGAATTTGTTTGACAATCTATTATTTATAAAACTGAGAATATGATGATCTCCAATTTTTTTCGTTTCTGGAGATTGATTGGAATGCTCCCCAGTTAATTAATCGCCTGATCATGTGCTCAAGTGCTTCAAGACATTGGAAATTCTCAAGCTAGACCAACTGCCCAAATAACCTCAATTCCTTGTTGTCATGGGACTTTTGCTCACTTTCAGGACGAAACTGGAGCGTATCTCATCGACAGAGATCCAACCTATTTCAGTCCAGTACTCAATTATCTTCGCCATGGTAAACTTGTGATAAACAAAGACTTAGCTGAGGAGGGGGTTCTCGAGGAGGCTGAATTCTACAATATCACCGAGCTCATTAGACTTGTTAATGAGAGAATCTTACTCAGGGACACGAGACCAATGAAGGACTCGAAGAAGCATGTTTATCGAGTACTTCAGTGCCATGAGGATGAGATTACCCAGATGGTGTCAACAATGTCGGATGGATGGAAGTTTGAACAGGTACAGTGGTATTTTAATAATTAAATATGAGGTTTAATGCTCCACTCACTGATAAACTCACTGCAAAAAATCCTCTCCATTCCAGCTTATCAACATTGGATCTCAATATAATTATGGTAATGACGATCACGCGGAATTTCTGTGCGTGGTGAGCCGCGAGTATGGAGCAAGTCACCTGGGTAGCAAGGAACAGGAGTCCACCGATCGTGTTAAGGTACCCATTAATCATTCCCATCCAGCCCACTCCAGCCAAAGTAGTCGTGAATAATTGGGCGCCATTTTATTAATCGTCCCCCTCTTGCATTATCAATTATTAATCTTTATCATTGAGCGATACCACAGCCCACGTTACGTGGGATAATTCCCCTACCCTTAATTTCTGATATTTTCCAAGGCATAAAGGCTCAGTATTACATTTGTTGAATATCGTTAAAGAAACTCATGATATTTTTGTAACAGCTTAACAACTGTATTTTAATTTTAACTAAAAAAAATAACCAAAGAAGTTATTAATATCGCTCATTCAGCCGTGATAAGGCGATATTTCTGCTTGCGAGGGTGGCCTTGGCATTATTTTTTAATTTAAATTTTTTAGAGTTCATTTTTTTTTTTGGAATCTCAATTTTTGCATGAGCATGGGTATATTCACTCACTTATATTATTTGTGTGTAACGTAATTTTATTGTTATATTGATGGTACTGTATCATCGGCGATTATTATCATTATATTATTACAATTATTGTAAACGCATGCTGCTCAGTGAATAAAGAAGTTTATTTAATCTTTTCCATTGGTTTGGTTTTACTTTATTTTTCCCGGATTATTTCCTGCATGGGCAATTTTTTTTTTCACTCGCGTTGCATGACATTTGGTGGAGAGCAATTACTAGCAATTAAATTACTTACACATAAAAAGTGAGATGTAGGGATTATTGTTTGATTGCGAACTGATGCGGAAATCTCTTATCACTTGAGTAATCCTGTGTTCTAGGATTTTACACTGAAGATTTTTAAAAATGATTAATTAATTTAAAAACACGAATTCCTAGAATTCAGAACTCACCATTTAATCATGTCCAGTGAGATGCGAATTTTTTCCGATTGGTTTCCAGGTCCTCCAGCAGAAGGGTTCGCGTATGTAATGCGTAGAAAAAAATGAAGACGTAATTTAATTAACATCCTGCAAATATCACCAACCGTGCAGCACCCACGATGAAGACTGTTTTATGTTGTTTCTGTTTTTTTTTTTTTTTAATTTATCACGAAAGATGTTTTAATTGAACGAAAAGTGACAGCCACTTCAGGTAAGATTATTTACGTTCTGTATAAGATTAAGTCACTTGTTAGTCATTTTTTTTTAAATGATGCGTGCTTTTCCATCAAATTCATTAATTTTAACGCGCTAGGCGAGCAAAAAATTGCACCTGCCTTCGACCAATCGGTCCACGTAATAAAATCAAAGCGAGAATTTATGAATTTTCATTGACGAAAAGAATGAGTGGATTGTTCGAGGAATGTAAAATTTTCTATACTAGAATAAGAGAGCTTCCTCTCTCGAGTGGGCCATGTGTTCTCGTCATTACCTCATATTTATTGAAGAATTTTTTGTGGACAACAAAATAAAATTACTTACTTATTTTATATTTTCCATTAGAAGCCGTTACGAAATAAAATTGACAAATGTTCAACAGCTGAAAAATTACCAGCCAAAATTTTTCAATAATTTTGAAATCAAGATGAGAATAGATCGCCCTTTTGAGGAAGAATCCTCATAATGAGAACGAGAAACGTTTTCTTTAACTCTTCTGGCAACTACCGAAATTTATCTCCACTCAGTTTTCCATGATATTTAGAAGAAATAAAAATGTACAAACTCGAATTATACTTTAATTCCACGTCTATTGTCGTATCGAAGGGAACTCGATTACCCTACCCGCACTGCCGCTAAGAAACTTTATGAAAGAAAAAAAAAAAACGTGAAAACAAGTGTAATAATAATCCGCGCAATCAAACGCGCAGAAACATGAAAATGTTTTCATACCTAGAAACTTAATCGTATGGTTTTTAATGTGAGAATACTTACGATAACCCACGATCGAAGATTTCAATATTCCGTATACAATAATTCACACTCGCAGACTAGGTAATAATCAATTAGATTGTATTCATCAAAATTTGACGGCAGCGTTGGAACAAATCAAACTAGAGGGATTAAACCCGTATTTATACTGAAAGTAATGTTCCCAAATGTATTTTTTTGAGGTATGAACTTCCTCTAAGGAATAATTATTTCAGTAATGTAAAAAAAATTACTAGCAAGGCCCGTTCCTCCTTCAAATCTCGTTAAAGTGGCTCTACCATTACAAAAAAATTGCAGACTATAACAGAAGTCACGTTTTTATTTATCACGTAATTATATTCATTTTCCAATTTAATTAGACAACTTCAGAATTCACTTGATTATTATTTCATCAATAGTGGAGGCCGTTGAGGAGGTAGAGCTACTTTAAAAATAAATGTACTTCAATAATGAGTAATATCAGGGTAAAATCTGAAGTAGTTTTTCGACAATTGAATTCTCTGTAAAAAGGTCTTAACATTTCCCCTAAAACCCCCGTTTCCTAAAATCCACAGCTTTCCTTCCCGTTAGATATTTTTTAATTCTCCATTGTCGCAAGCTACTTATCAATAGTTAATTATCATGGGAAGGTGATTGGATAGATATTAGGTTGTCAATTTTCATAGGCCTACAAGAATGAACCCTTGGACGATAAGAAATGGATTAGGAGAAAAAAGTGAAACGATAGCTCTAGCGAAAAAAAAATCTACAATAATGGAGAATAAATTAAGTGCCAGATTATAAATCATCAAAATTCACGATTGAGCCCAGTACAAAAATCATCCGTGGCTTCAGAATTTACATTTTTTATCATTCATTAATTTTTCTTTATGAAAAATGCCATGAGGTGTGCTTACCACCGTTGACGAATTTAGGATTGAAGTAATTAATCGCAAAATTATCTGGATAATAAGAGACATGGGGAAAAAAATGGAGTTATCCCATTTGATTACTTGCGTTTTATCACTTCAACCCGTAATTATTATGGTTTCGTGCAATAATCTGGCGGGTAATGCGTAAGTAAAATAATCCTCCAATCACTCACATCTCTAAGTCGTTCATTTTAGCTCAATACAATATATGTGTGAGTAATATTAATAATTAACTGTCTGATGTAACAAACCAAAATGAATTATTCACGTCTCACAAAAAAAAAACATCGGTAATTATAGTTAACGATAATTTAACGAGAATATTTTAAAAAATTAGGTGCATGCCATTTTTCGGAATTCGAGCGAATTTGTACTTTCATAGACAAATTTCTAAAGTTTATTAGTACGAAAGAAAAACTTTTTTAAATATGAAGAAAAAAAAAAGTGAAAGAACATTGCAATCACTAGGTCGTGGTATACGTTATTTTTACACGAGTATTGAGACAGAAAATTTTAATACGAAAAATGTAATGATAAGACGACGATAATTAGGGAAAAAAAACTCAAATTAAATTTTAGGGTATTTGATTTTTAAGTTGTATTGAAATTTAGTGAAATTATTCTCTTCGTATCGTTTCAATTCAAAGGGTGGACACATTACACCTGATTATTATCTTCTTCTAACGATCTATGAACACAGATGATTAAAAATATGTACTCAATGTAAACGTACTCACCTGTAATTCCAGTGGCACACAAAAGGCGATATTGATTGTGGAATATTTCGATTTTTTAATTTATTATATCTAGAATCTAGTAGTAAAGTGGTGTAACAGGATTGGTCAAACAAAAAAAAATTACAGAAACAATTAGCGAAATCTCTAAGGAGTTCTATTGAATTACTACTGAATTTTTGCTGAACATTCTATTAGTTTTCCCCTGTAGATTTGCTGAGCGTTTTCTTCCATGAAAAATATTTCATTAGAACAAACGTCTCTAGAGCAATTAAACCAGTGAGACATTTTCTGTAGAAATTGCAGGACTCGAATTTTCCGAGGTTTATTTATTTATTTTTTTGGTAATGAGAGGAATAAAATAGAATCGATGAAAAACTAGTGGAATTGCCAATAAAAGTTCAATGAAATTAATTTCAATAATTTCTTAGCCATCAAGTGATGGAGCTATTTGAAAGAAACTTGGTTCAATTTTTAGAAACAAGTTACATGACAATTATTAGAAAATGTGGACTAAATGTTGTTCCCCCATTAAACTACTGAATTACCTTAAAAAGTATAAACAATAATTTCCCTCGTTTTATACTAATGCTGGGTTTGATGCTGGTGCAGAAATTAGGGGTGAAAAATAAAATAAAAGTCAAGCAGCTATTCTCAGAGGAACAATAATAAAAGTGATGTGAACAGGCAATGAATGGGAGAAGCATAGTCATAGATTTTATAATTAGAAAATGTGTTGTGTACAATATGTTATACTCTGACGAAAAGTAAGGGTGTATATGAAGAAATTTTAATTGTTTGTATAAGTTGTGATTTTAAAGACTAAATAAAGACTTTATTGTACAATTTTTTTGGACCACTTAAGTAACTACCATTCTTTGCACTTTGTTAGAAAGAATCTTGTCTTGATTAAGCTTAACGTACACTCATTTTATATACAGTTTCTATACAAAATACGTGGAAAAAAAAAATTATGTATTTGGGAAAAAAATTGCAGTCGTTCGATGGGGGTCAGCGAAATTAGGGTATATTGGCGATGATTTTCAGGGGATGTTCGAGATACTTGGCGAGTGCCTGTGCTTTTTCCCTGAGAAGACCAAAGCCAACGTTCTCTTTGGCGTAGAGACATAGCAAGAGATTTGCTACTTCTGTTATGACAACTTTTCCCTCCTGAAACGTAACAATTTCTTGCCAGACTTTTGCCACAAAATTCCAAATTAATTAACTAAAGATTGACGTAAACGAATTTAATTGAGTACTCACCAAACAATCCATGAGAACAAACTGGAGTTTGTCTTCCTTGAAGGCATTTCTCCCATTCTTCTCATACGCCGACCAAATATTGCTGGTTATTGCAGCGGTAACCCTAGCATCTTTATCTCCATACCCACTGTACGCTAGGAGTCCTCCGTCTCTGTTGAGTAATCTGTCACAAAATCCAGGGTATCCAAAAGATCGATGAAACAACAATAAAATGCTCCCCATCAATCAAAGTCGCAAAAACAAGAAACTTACAAAGTATTTTCAACTCCTCCCGTGTTGGCCTGGCTCAGGACGTGAGTGAGGGCCTTCGGTTTCAGCATTTTCTCCCCCTCGCCGCCCTTACTCATGATCAATCCAGAAGTTGACAATCAATGAGGCTATGACAGACTGTTTATCCCGTGAAACTTCCGACAATAAAACTTTCAATACTGGGCGAATTACCCCAACCCTAAAATCTCACTGCAATTGCCTCCTCCTCCAATACGTCCAGAGTGAGGCAGAAAGTCCAAAGGACCAATCGCGTTCTGGTGGCGGCCACCTGTCGGCGGTGCGTCGGTATTTGCATGCGTGCTCGCCATCTGCGCAGTTGAATCGCACTGATGCCAATGAATACATATACTTCTTGTGTATTTTGCGAGTTTTTTCCGGAGCGGCTGTAGTACTATTTGCGTATTCGGCGAGGCCAGAGAAACGCGAGTGCGAGGGTCATTTTTCGAAGATGTCTTCAAGGGCAGCTAATTGACTACTCTCAGGGAATTGGCATCCATCGGGATCTGCACAATGATTCCCATGGGATGAATTTAGAGGTGAGTACCTGGATTATTTTTTTCACATAGCACATGCAA
Source organism: Psyttalia concolor (assembly GCA_030522845.1). Taxonomy (NCBI): domain Eukaryota; kingdom Metazoa; phylum Arthropoda; class Insecta; order Hymenoptera; family Braconidae; genus Psyttalia; species Psyttalia concolor. Next base: position 37,073 of record JAPYZM010001003.1, read on the forward strand.
TCAAGGAACAGTTCACCTTATCGCAGGAGATTTTTTTTCAGGAGGACCTTTCGAGCTTTTAAGGATTCTTGGGGATGGAGGAAGTGTAAATAGGAGAAATGGCAGAGGAATTCGATGGGGTCGAGGGGCTTGTGGTGGATGGAGAGGATGATATCGCTGGACTCAATGAGAAATTACTGGAGTTGTTGAAGAATCCACCGATAAGTAGGCAAAATCCAGTTCCAGGGACAAATTGGACGACTGAGAGTGATCCTGATTGCCAAGTTGAAAATAATTTTTATGATAATTCGGGGGTTGTGCATTGCAAGTGTGCCAACGAGTGTGGCTTTGTTAGGGGAAGCCCCGTACAGCTGAGAAATTATTCCCAATCTTTACCGCCTATTGGGGTCTTCTGGGACATCGAAAATTGTCCGGTGAGCTGGGGAGTTGAATTATTATTTTTGAGTTAATGAAATTTTTTTATTTTGAAGTGTTCAGTTAATTTTTATGTCGTGGTCAGGTACTCCGGGGAAGATCCGCCGCTACCGTTGCCCAAGTCATTCGAGACAAGTTCTTCCGTGGATATAAGGAGGCTGAATTCATCGTTGTTTGTGATGTGAATAAGGAAAATAAACAAGTCATTCAGGAGTTGAATGATGCACAGGTGAGATATCAAAAATTCACAAGAAAATATCTTCTTACTTCGAGAAGAGAAAAAAAAGCCTTCCTCAAGAAATTTGAAAACGCCTGCAGAGATCAATTTATTCTAAAAAAATGCTGGCTCAAATCCAATATATTATAATGCAAAATAGTATATTTCAGGACGAGTGCGATGGGTTTTTCTGCCCGCGTGGGCCTGGCGTCCTTGCGGCAGGTGAGGGCAGGTCGGTCACGCGAAGGGAAAAACCCCACGGCACGAGTCATGAACGACATATTTTCTGAGTTTAAAATTGAATTGATAACTTGCAGGTAAATTTGATTCATGTAGCAGCTACATACAAGAACGCAGCTGACGAGAAATTGAAACAATCTATCCGACGATTTGCTGACATACACGGAAGTCCAGCTGCGATTATTTTAATTTCGAGTGATATTAATTTCGCTGCTGACTTGAGCGATCTCAGACACCGCAAAAAAATACACGTGATTTTACTGCACAATGAAAATTCCTCCGAGGCACTTATTCATTGCGCCAATGAGCACTACAATTTTATGGAGCTCATGGAGCCACTACCCATTAGAACGCCAGCCAAGGTATTTTAAAGATTAAACCTCTGTACCATCTCGTTTATTTGAAAACCCTCGAAAATTTAGGGGGAGCCTCAGCTAGAGTTTTATTTTATTCGTTTTACAAAAACAAAAGTTTCAAGTGACGAAAATCCGAGAACGAGTTCTTGAGTCATGGGTTGATTGAACAAATCCCCGGTGATTCGAGCAATGACCCTGTTTGATCTTATCTGATGAAACTAAATGACTAATCAGCTGTTTCAAGGATAAAAAATCACTGAAAAACATCTGAAGCCGGTATCAGACGAATTCTCTTATGATTGCAGGCTGTGGAACTCCACGATCTCCTGATAAGCAACCTCCCCAAGGACAAGGGCCTGACGTCCATAAGAAGACGACTGAAACGTCTCTCCGACAATTGTGGTGGTCGTGTTATCGGTATACATTCAAACGCTGCGATAATACGTTTTAGCTCACAGGATTCAGCCGACAGGTGATTCACCTTATTCAAATAATTCCCGCATCTCAGCTCCCGTTTGGCACCTGCCAATCGCACTCTCCTCCCCCAAATCTCCGCCGCCCCCTGGGTTTAATCCACTCGAGGGTGGGGGCAAACTGTATAAATATGGGTCCATTTATTCTGAGCCATCAGCAATGTAACGACAATTACTAATCGAACATCGTGCACCCACTGAATTTTGCTTAACGTACTAGCATTGCTGAAATAGTTTTACGATTTTATGAAGCACATTGGCACATGTAATTTTCTCATAGAGTCATTACAGTTATTATTTTATTTATGAGTTAAATATTTCAATAATAGTATTTATGTTGAGGATCGTTCGTACTTTGTTGATTATTTTTTCGTTTAATTTGGAGTATTGAATCAGGTGAAAGAGTGTTTATTGTATGGGTGAGTCTACTACAATTGTAAGAGGTTTAATTAATATCAGAAATCGCCATATTCAAGCGTATTTTTTTATTAATAATGCGGGCCCTCGTGGAGATGGGGAAATTTTGTTTGGAGAGAAAGATTTCTCCTCGAGGTTTCCATTGATTTTTCCCGAGGTTTTCTCTAAAAAAAAATGCTTTAAATTTTTTTATTGCTGACTATTTATTTAACTGGGGAAATAAGTCCCTTAATTCGGAGTTTTATACTTTTAATTGATGAATTTTTGAACGGTCGTTGACTCTTGCGGCCACACGAGGCGATTGAACGTTAAGGAAGTTCGAAAACTTCTGGAGGTCACTGACAATAACAAACTCTCTGTTTTTCTCTAGAGCACAAAAGCGGATGGATGGTGAGCTAGTTTTTGATGCAAAAATTACGGTGAGATTTCTGAAGCAGAAAAACAATCAAAAAACCCAAGGTAAGAGACCGAATTCAAAAGAACTAATTAAAAAAAATGTGACCAAATTTTTTTTCCTAAATTCAATGCATTCAACATTATTCTGTATTTTTGAATTGACATGAAAAAAAAAATCACTAACTCGATGTGATAAGTCGGTTAAGCAGCAAATTTTTGAAAATCCCCCTTTACAGACAACCGTAAAAATTGGTGAGAATGATTTGGGTAACGGAGAAGCCCACGGCAATACGATATTTAGGGAGATAATTCGAGTGTATCAGTTATTCGTTGAATTTCAATTCTTTGGTGAAGTCAATACACTTGTTTTCTTATTCAATCGCTCCCTTTTATTCTCTCACTCGCCAATTTTCGTCAATATTGTGGGGACCCTTTGTTTTGATTGTAGAGAGCAGCTCGACCCTTGATTTGACGAGCGAATCTGAAGCTATTACTGGCTCACCTGTACAAATGTATAGCGCTAATTCAGCTGTTGGTGTTAGGAGTTTACCGGGCACGCCACATTATAACTCATCATCACCTGTTGTTGGAGGTTTCACGGGATGGAATGGCATGCATTGTCCGACAGTTAATTCTCATTCAGGGTAAGTTGACATCAAATTTTCAAATTAAATTGTGTAAAAAAAATTTGAAAAAAAATCATACTTAATTAACCTCCTGCACACTACATTTTGCAATACGTAATGTTTTTTTATACCATTGGTTCTCATAAATAACTGATTGAGTTTACCTAAGATCGATTGGCTTTGAATTTTCTTCTACACTTGGATAATCCCTTGTAATGTTCATCATAATGTCCCGATCTTTTCACATCAATTCGGTTGATTTCGAGTGATGTAAATCCGAGAACGAGTTCTTGAGTCCTAGGTGCATTAAATAAAGCCCTGGTGATTCGAACAATGATCTTGTTTGATCTTATCTGACGGAATCAAGTAATGAATCCTGTTTTTCAATAATCAAAATTAGGTAATAATGTAATAAACTGAGAGACCAATTGGAAAATTCCAGAGGGATGCCACCAGCCCCAATGTACGTAAACCGTTCCTACCAAAACAACGCTGACACAATGTACAACAGACCATTCACCGATCCCCCACGTGGTCACTCTCCGGTAGTCTGGCCAGTGGCGGGTCCCCAGTACGGTCGCTCCTGGGAGGATCCCTACAGAATGGTCGCTCCCAAGTCCTTCACTAAACGCTCACAACTCGCCCCAGCCCGCGATTCCACTCAATCCACCCTATCCAGCACACCCGAGGGTATGAGACGTATTCGGGGTGCCCACAGTGGCCTCAACCACGCAGCACCCGAGTGGAACATGCCACGGCCCTCGTACTGTCCACTGCCACCCTCCAGTGCTTTCAACACCTCCAACTACTGTCCAACTGCCTACAAACGTGGCAGCTCATCTCCCCTATTCATGACCCAAGGCAGAGATCATTCAAATGGTCAGTGGAATGGACAGGGCCAACACATCCAGTCCATGAGAAATGCCAGGACTCCCTCGCCCTATGGAAACGGTGGATTGCTCCCAATGAGCCAGCAGTCCAATCGCACATCGCCCTATCAGCACAGCGAGTCCGAGGAGGAGGTCGAGAGGTTCTTCAATCCCATCAACACTCGCAACAATTGTCCCATGACCAACGTCGCCTACACACCCATCGAACTACAGGTGACGAATTTGGATCAGAGTATGGAGCCCAAGGAAATGAAACGCATCCTCTCCTGCATTTTTATGGAGCACATTCATGTCATTCATGTCTCGGTGTTCATGCAATCCGATGGCAACTTCGCTGCCAGTGTCAAGGTGCCATCACTTCAGGAGGCTCAGTATGCTATTTCTCAGCTGCACAGACGCAAAGTCGGCTACAAGAGGATTTTAATATCATATGCACACACTGGGGGACCAAACCCCCAGCTGGTTAGGTCACAGATTGTCATGCTGCTCCAGGAAGTGCCTGGACACAAATTGCCCTTGTTCAAGTTCCGGGAGATGTACGAGAGTCGGTTTATGATATCCATCAGTGTCTCGGAGCTGTATAAGATGAAGGATGTTTGCGTTGTTACTGAGGATCCCAGCGGGAGAATGGTCGCACTCAATCCGGATCACAGCAACACACCGTCCCCTTGTGCTGGAAATATTACGCAGGTATAGTAATTTGTCGTTGATCTTCATTTCCATTTCTCGAGTATGCATGTTTCCATTGAATTACTATTACATTATTTAAAAATAAATTAAATGGCATTCCATTCAATTGTAAGTGAAAGCTGGATATTCCGATTTTTTGATGATGACAATAATGTGCCGAGTCTGAGTTATCTCCACCAAGAGTCGAGCTCACTGTTCCTCCTGGTTGATATAACTATGATCATTGCAAGAAGCGAATCATTAATACCTGATTATAAATCCTCTTCAGCGCCCCCGATTATTCTGTGACGAGTATCTCCATTAAAAACGTTTTCTCCCCATTCTCCACAATAGGATGGCTCCCTGGAGCTACCATTCTGCACAATTCACATGCAGAAGCCAGTGTCTGATAAGGGCTGGGCCGAGCAGGAGATGGCATCCCTGCCAAATGTAATGATTCCCCTGGAGTTCCTCGCAACACGTGTCGAACAGCTTCTATCCTCTCACAACGGCAGTCTACCACTCCCAAGTCTACCAACATGCTACGAGGGTGTCTTTCAAGAAGCACTGAACGTTGATGAAAATGGCGTGCCCCTCGAGCACTTGGTATCCTGTGTCCCGTCAGTTGAATTGAGACAGGGCATTGGCAGTGTCAAGTACCTCGTCTGGAATGGCGACAGAGGGCACGATGACAGCCACGAGGAGATCACCAAGTGCGTCAGTCCACCGCTCGCCAATCAGCTGGCTCTCTTCAGCAGAGAGCTCGTGGACTTGCTGAAGACAGCGCCTCACTGTCAACTGCCTTTCAATCGATTCATTCCCGCTTATCATCATCACTTCGGGAGACAGTGCAGAGTCGCTGATTATGGATTCACCAAACTCATTGATTTGTTGGAGGCATTGACACACACTGTCCAGGTAATGGGTGAGGGAAACAAACGAGTAGTCACCCTCTCCCACCGGGCCCAAGTACGTCGTTTCACATCCGACCTCCTCCGAGTGCTGAAGGCCCAGGCCAGCAAGCAGATCACTCTCTCAGAATTTCCCACCATCTACGCCCGTGTAATCGGCAAACCCTGGGACGTCGTTGACTACGGCATCTGTGACATCCACGACATTCTTCACGAGGTCTCGGAGAATACAGTAGTAGTGACAACCTGCAACGACACTGATCGACTCATCTCAATACCGAAACGCGAACAGACACCCGAGGAGATCGAACGAACAAAACAATTCGCTGTGGAAGTTGTGGAGTTACTTCGTCATGCACCCCAGTGCAGTATGCAATTCAACAAATTCGTTCCTTCCTATCATCATCACTTTGGCCACCAGTGTCGAGTCTCTGACTATGGTTTCACCAAGCTCATAGAACTCTTCGAGGCAATTCCCCACATCGTAAACATCGAGGACTCCGTGAATGGCGAGAGACGCATAAGTCTTACCGAGAAAGAGGGACTTCGAGTTTTGGGTGAGCAGATAAGTAAGCTCATTCTTAAAACTCGAGGCGGTCTCGCCATTATCACCATAGGTCAAGTATTTCTACGTCAATTTGGCTACATGCTGCGCCCCGAATTCTTCGGTTGTAATTCAATGTTACAACTAATGGAGAAACTCGACGATACAGTGAAAATAATTCACGATTCAAAATCACCAATTGTTGTACTCGTTGATAAATCTCATGTTCAACTGGTAGGACTTCAGTGTCGTCGCATTCTGATGGACCAGAGCAACCAGAAGATGACAGTCAAAGACTTTCAGAGTACTTACAACGAAATCTACGGAACTCCCTGTAACATAAATCAGTTCAAGCAGGATCTTTTGGATATTGTGAAGTTCTCTGGTGAAGGGGACAACGAGTACATTCAGTTGACTCCACTCCAATGTTTGGCTTGCAATATTTACAAGATTCTTATGAGCCAGGGGGGACGGATGAGTCTACAGAAGTTCGAAGCTGGATATCTGAATGCCTTCAAGAAGAGCTTGAATCCTGCACAGTATGGATTTTCTACTCTATCAGCTCTTCTCCAGGCACTGCCGTGTACAGTTACGATTAAGGAGACTCGTACCAAGAAGAAGAATCTCTTTCTTAGCAAGAAATTGGCAACTGCGGGTATTCCACTGCCCTCGAGTTTTCTGTCTCCTCGGAGAGATAACAATTCTAGCAGTGAATCGTTGGAGAGTGATCAGAGGGTCGACATCACTGAGACTAGTTTCTCTGACAAGTGGCTGGGAAAGGATGTTGCAGTATGGAACGATAGGAGGAATAATACTCTGTGGAAGAAGGATAATCATTGGGGACTGTCTACCTGCGAGAACTCCCTCAAGTGGCCCACTCTCGAGAACAGTGGAGTGTCCTTCATCAGGAGCTTGATGAATACTCCAACATTGAAAAAAGATCTACCAAAGCCACCCAAACCAGACACTCCTCCTGATGACAATGAGGACACCTGGAAGTCATCAGTCTGGTCGACACCACCTAATTTCAATCGGGATCTGCGCTGCAGGAGTGTCGAGGTACCTCCAATCAATCTGCCCATTTGGAATCAAGTCGATAATGAAGACTCGGTGGAAAATTTACTCTCCCCAACGAAAAATCTACTGCCAGCTGCTGCTAATCCACTTAATCCTAGAACTTCACCATTTTATTTGAATAAAAATATTGTCATTGCTCCACATCCATCGCAATTGCCGCTGCCATCACTGTCAATGGCACCTAGACGTAATGTACATTCCAGTCAGGAGCGTATGGACTCTAGACTGCTGGGGAATTCCCTGGAAGTTCACAGTCCAACGAATTCAGAGAATTATAGTATTTCGGAGAGTGAGTCCTCAGATGCACTCAATACCACCACTCCTAGCAAGAAAATGTTTGCTGGTAAACGTCGACTTGCTGCACAGTTCAATCAACCGATGGATTAAGGTAGTAAGACACATAATTGGCTATTAATTAGAGAGCAGGGCGAGCTCTTCTGTTGGTGATGAAGGAGATGAGAGGCGATCGGTTGATAGAAATTGGAGATGTCTAAAAAGTTTGAGATTCTTTTTTTTTGGGAGTTTGGATGAAAAATGTAAGGGGTAATGCCTTGTTCGTGACATCTGATTGCTACCGCATTTGTAACAAGTTTCATGAATTTTGTGTTGATTCGCCTTCGTGAGATTCACTCGTTATTGAATAGTACCTAACATTTTTTCCAGGCTGTGATATACGATATGTACGTAATGGATTATCCGTTTTTAATGATACAGGTAGGAACAGTTTTGGGCTCTTGTGAATTTTAGTTACTCTGATTCCAGCAATTTTGGGTGATTTGTTTGAGGGGTTTCTGCAAAGGGAATTTGATTCAATAGAATACATTTATGATTCTGCGGGAAAGTCAGGGTTTTAGCGCACTAAACAAGTTCTTTATTAAGTATCTCAGTAGTTGAAGCAGACAAGGACGAGCACAAAAAACCATCGACAAATTTAGTGAAATTACCGGAAAATTATTTCAGCCGAACGGTTCAATACAAAATGCGCTGTAGACCAAAACAATAGAACTTCATTTATACATACAAATTATTCTACTGATATATTTTCTGTTGAAATTACGCGGTTAATGTGGAGGGAAAAAATTGAGAGAAGGGAGACGGAATTTCGGGAGAAAATAGGTCGATAGTAACAATTTTCTAGAACAATTAAATTCTACTAACGCTATTTATAAAATTGTTTCTGTTAGACATTCTTGATAAAAACGGCTGTCAAACTGCAGTATTGTTGAATAGAAATTTAATAGAACTTTTTCTAGCAATTTACCTAGATTTTTGCATAAAATTGTCTGGAAACTCAAAAAACAATTTCACCTCAAACTCGGTTTATTCTATTTTATCACATTAGTTTGGGATTGAATAGCCCACAATAGTTTAGGTACTTATCATAAGTATTCCATTTCCGTTTTTTTTATCAAATCAGTCTGTTCTCATGCATTGCTATTCTTTTTTAATTGATAATTTTTTTGCCATATCCCCTGATGTCACAGAGGCAACGAAAATGGATCTTACGAAAATGCATGAAATTTTCTTCTAACTCTGAAGCCATGAAAAATCATTGGAAATTAATTTCATACTGTTTTCCTCTCCGATACGAATTACAGAAAATTGCGATGATTTTCTTGATTTTTTAAATCGGAAACGAGACACGAAAATGCGCGAAATTAAGTCATACAGCAATTGATGATTGCCTAAATGGATGTATAGAAATAATCTTATTTATTTAAGTTGGCACCTGTTGTCCTCAAACGTATTCAGAAGTGATCTCAAATAATTTTATACAATTGTAGAATATACCACTTATAAATTATATCATAGCTGTAAGTGAAAACGCAAAACAAAGATCGCCACCAGTGAAATGCGTCGGGAGCTCAAGAATAAGTCAGTGGTTGTCGCCTTAATTTTGGTCTTTGTCCTCATGTTCAAATAGTTCGTACATTGCTAATTGTATATTTATGAATAATATGTGCGAGGGCAGAGCAATAATTCTCTGGTATCGTATTTTGGCTAATTGATTTTGTACGTAATTATCAATTATGAAGTCATATTTTTTTATATTTATTAATGATTTTCCATACACCTAGGAGCTTTTACGTGGTGAAAATAAGTACGACCACAGGAATTAGCGAATCATATTGAGAAATATTACCATTTCTAGTATTTTAAGAATAATCTTCAGCGATGATTTTTCGAAATATTTTATTAAGGTTTTACCGAATCAGTAATAAACACTTTATCTCGATGAAAAAAAAAAAATTGGTGAAAATTCCAGACCGTAGTCTTTGAATGTAATCGCAATGCTCGGAAAGAACAAAAATGATTGATTGAGGTGGATAATAGATTCACATTTTATCACGATAACGAGAAATAAAGGAAAATCAATGAAAAACTTTCTTAGAGAGTGTCAAAAAAAGATAAACTTTGCGGAACGTATACTTGTAAATGCCTAAAGTTTTGTCCCCATTGAATAATTTAATAAATAGAATGAATGTCACACATACGAGGCCTTGTCTTACTCAGTTTTTGACTAATAATGTTAACTTGGTAATAATCGGAAGAATGGAAAGGGTCCCCCTTTGATTTTTTGGGATTTCAGCCGGTCGGGGCAGACAGCCGACAGGCTGGCCAGCTGGCCGACCGGGGATGCCCAAATCTCGACTGGACACATTTTCGGCGATATCTCAAAAACTATTGGTCCTATCGCCTCGGGGTTTGTTCCATTCGAAAGCTGAGCTCATTTCCCATCGATATAGGGTATTCA
>JAPYZM010001004.1:0-22342 GCA_030522845.1 Psyttalia concolor
CACGCTGTGTCGGAAAAGTAACTTTTCAGTCAGTCCGCTTCACGTCGAGTGACTGAGAGCGCTTTTCCGACACATTGAGATGAAAAATATTATTTGTAAAACGTGAAAAAAGTGGTTTTTGACTCGTGGGATTATATCACTCGCCAAAAACCTTTTTTGTCACTTGTTACGAAATATACTATTCTACAGAATTTCTATTACTGAGAAAAATAGTAGATTATGTAACCAGTACGTTTTGGATTTTTTTACTCGAGTGTTACGAATGCAAGACAATCCAGAACCCACGTGTTGAATACAGAATTGATTGTTTTGAAATCGCGAAATTTTGGACGTCTGTAGCATAACATGGTTTTTGCAAAATATTTATTTATTCGAGGGAAGTTTTATTTTTTCAGAATTGTGTATGTCCAATCGATCTTTTACAAGATTTTGAGCAGATTTCAATAATGACTAACATATTGGTCTAGAGGATTATTCGATTTGTCCTGACTTTCAATGGATCTCCCCAACAATTACCAAAATCTAAAAAATAAGAGGAGGGAGAAAAGACAAAATTTAGAAAAGACTGAAAATTATCATTGCACGTTACTCACAATATAATAATTCTCTAGAGCAAAATGATTGACATCATTGATACCTAATCAGAATCACCTGCAAATGATTGCTTTGAAGAAATTGGACTTCGACAAATTAATTAATCCTCGGAAGTAATTAAATATTTGGGGGGAAATTAAATTTTCTCAGTGTGGAGCTTCAATCGATTTTCTTAATAAAATCTCTAGGTTTTTCATTTAACTTCACTCGTGACTTTTTGATTGCAAAGAAAATTATTATATATTCAATTGAATTCATTAAAATTAATCCAATATTTTTTTATTTTTATTTTATGTTTTTTTCATTATTTTTGTCTTACATTTTTTAAAAGCCACTGGATTTTTCAGTGAAACATTGCTTGCACGTGTAAAAATTTGGAGATAATCTTACAAATGATTTTCCCATCGCGTGTGGAATGTAACGGATTACAGGTATATATGAATGTCCATGGATTTATTGAGATATCTACTAATCATTGCATAATTATATCTGTTGAAATGACGAGAAATAACAATTCCACACGGAAATCATCTTCACTGGCCTTCGACGATAATGCTATTGTTTCTTTTTTTCATCAGTACCATTGAATCCTGTGGTTTTATTGACGAGAGATAAACGCTTTATGATCACCAGGACTTCTTCCTTATTAGCGAACCTACAGTTGACCGGAAAGTTATGTTGGATGAAAATTGTCTGTTAATCGCCTGTGAAAGCAATTGTTTATTTTTTTTAAATATAAAAGTAGTGAAATACAAGTATCAATGATGAGGTCAAACTCGTCAATTTCGAGGAAATTTCCAGCTTATGGTAATAAAGAGCCTCTTAAATTAATTTCACCAGTTTTTCTGGACAGTTATTTTTCTTATTCTGATATCCTCTCTCGTAATTTCAATTAATCGGTAAAATTCCGCAGTGATAATGAATGTATTTTCGGTTTGAATTGAAGGCTCTTTGTGAGGATCTCTAGCAGCAGCCTGTGAATCATTTTTAAGTGAATGGTGTACTTCATTGAGGCATGAATCACCGGTGAATCTCCCGGAGGGGAACTAAATTTACCAGTCCAGAAGCAAATGATTGATGATTTTTTTTGCTTCTCAATGGAATACCCAAATAAAGCCAATTTCAATTTGCGACTTACGACGTTGAGTGGGAGCTGCGGAGGTCTCAAATTGAAGCTTTCAAGTTTTAAAGTGAAATTTTAAGTACTAAATTGAAGTTTTCACGTGTCAAACGGAGACTTTCAACTGCAACGTCAGACTGTAAACTTTCAAATTGCAAATTAGAAACGTTAATTAGAAACGTTTGGGCCAGTATAAATTTGCTTGAAAAAGTTCGAGTTTATTCATTTTTGTAGGGGAAAATAAAAATATTGTGATATCATTTGAATCTCAAGTTAAATATTCTATTCATGTATTCTTATCATTGAATGTTGAAAAATCAATATTTGTGGTAATAAATTTTATCTGTCCGTTGCACAATGACGTAGTGAGAAAAGCTCTGATAATTGAAAAATAAGCCCATTTTTCTCGGAAAAGTCATCATCAATTAGTTTTGAAAGAAAACTGATGTCTCTCAAGCGAAAACCTCATCCTACTGCGGCATTAATGCGAAATATGGGCCAAGCTTGATACATCGATTGAGTTCATGCATCCGCTCAAATTGAATATTCATTCCCAAGTGGGACACTCGTCTAAGCTTGACCAACTTTTCGCCTAGACCGTCAGAAAATTGCGCGACTTAACCCGCAAGTTCTGTCAGGTTCCATTCAAAAGTCATCTCCAATTGAAATTCTTAAAAAATAAACTACAACCATTCGAAAAGCATATATAAATTTACCATGTTAACAAATATTTCATTTCAAGAATATTCAATTGAATTATTTAATCAAAATGATTATATTAGATTATTATAATTTTCTAAGGCTTAAAAACGATGTAAAAAAATTTATGAAAAAAAATGAATTCGGAGCAATTTAATTTGTAATGATTTAATTAATTACCTGTGACGTTCAATCCAGCGAACGATTGAAATTCCGTAATCGCTTTGGACATCGTATCCTTAGTTATAATATGACTACTGGTTGGATTCGATGGTGGCAGGTATCCAAATTGCGACAAATATCTCTGAAAAAAAAATAAAAACTTGAAATGTGCTGATAGGATTTGACAAGATGTTCCCTTATCCAAAAATAAATTTACACAATTTGATAATCTACTGATAACAATCACTGGTCCTTGGGCAGTGAAAACCGACGACTTCCTGTGAAAAATATTACCGAAATAGTTAAATATTGCGGGGAAATCCCCATTGGAAGGTAAATTCCGAAAAATTCAAGTTCTTCTCCAATTTTTAGGAAAAATCACGAAAGTTTGCCCGGTGATTTTTTGATAAATATTTATTTTCAAAACATAAATGCAATGCATATGTTCATTTTTTTAAAATTGAATTAAATTTAATATGAAAGATGTTTTTTTTATTTTGGCCTTTTTAATATTTTTTATAGAAAAAATCCCGAAAAAATGATTTGTTTTTAAATCGTCAATCTTTCTGCAGTTAAAAAAATCTTATGATTGGTGGGATCAATAAGTTATGTAAACCGAATTATCCGTTAGATTAGGAAAATCAAAGTTAATTGGTAGAACAGTTGTAACTGTTTCCCAATAACTTGGAATAGTTCACATTCACAGACTGATGGTATCGACACCTGTTGGATATCAGTGGGTGTTTCATTCATGATGATAATTGTACCGCGAGGATTGGCGGCCGAATGATTCATCTTTACTCGGGAGTAGTTCCGAGAATGTTTTTTTCCTTTTTGCGGTGACACAGACGATGAGAGTACTATATCATCAAAATGGAATGGAGACAGTTATTGCAATTATCTGATGACAATTAGATTTTAATAATTAAAATTAAATCCGTATTTTGCATTTTATTAAATGGAAAATGCCGGATAAATAAAGTTGAGAGGAACCAGGGGGAAATTTCGATAGGAATTTAATAAAAAAAAATGACCGAATTCATTACGTCTTTCGAAAAAAAGAACATTTTAATTTGAGAACTTATCAAATTTTCCGGCATTCAAATGCAGGCCGTTTTGAATAGAATTTTTTGGATACGAAATTTTGAGGAGTTATCCCCATCTCTAGGAATAATTAATATTTTTAGGAAAATCAAATAAGGGCTCAAAATTAGGGTAAAAGTTGAATGAAACAGTGGGAACTGTTAGACTCTCACTGGGTCACAACCGAATTCCGGATGATCGATAGGGCTATCAGAGACTTCCTTGACCTCAATTACATGCAGAGACAGCGGTAATTGCGTCATTCATAGGAGGAACTCTTACGCTATTGGTAATTGCCCCGATAAGCAAATTCAAATGTGACTGAAGGAATTGAAATAATCGTCGAAAATAATGCACAAAATCTCGAATTTTCCCTTTCATATCGCAAAATCGTTGAAGCGCATATAAATTACCGTTGAATGCCACAGAAGACGTGGAGTCCTGTAGGAGTCCTGTAGGATTCATGTCAGAATTAATTTCCATAGAAAAAAATTGACGAGGAAAATTCAATTGATGTATTGTCGAGCAGAATCAACGAAAAAATAAGTACAATTTTTCAATGGAGTTAGAATAAAATAAAATCACTAAATCCCTCATTATCGATCTTTTTTCATGAGTGTCCCAGAAAAAATCTCGGATTCGGTACAAGGAATAATCTTCATTATAAACGCACATTAATTTTACCAGTTCGTGCGAAATTAGCATGATTATCAACTGCACGACTCACGAATTGTCCATAATTAGTCGACCGTACAGTACGCGCTGCATTACTTTCAGAGCACTTCTTATCTCTCGACATTCACAATGCGTTATCGGGGTATCTAATCAGTCGCATTCGTCTATCAGTAGATACGATCTACGGCGATGTCACATTTAATAGAGTGCATCATGAAAAAGTGGAATAGATTTCGCAATAGAAGTGCCGAGATTTTTTCTGTATTTGTTTCTCTTTTTATTATTCACGAACATAAAAATTGAAAACATTCATTTAATAGGGACAGTCAATAGAAAACAGTAGTATATTGCCGGACGGGCGTTATGGGGTTTTTTGCTGGCGTGGCGTTTGGCAAACCGAGCCGAAGGCGAGGGGGCCAACCACGCGAGCAAAAAACCCCATAAAGTACAGTCTGGCATAATATTTTGCCGTAGTGATTTTAGAATTTTCGAGTTTGGGAAGTATGTAATACCAATTCCCGAACGAGAACGCCCTAGAAGCAGTACGGCAAAATCATTTAATTACATCCAAAATTCTAGGTTATTCTGAGAATTCTCATGAATTCTATTGGAACTCGGTAAGAATTTCATGCGGATTCTATCCAAATCGTTTTGAAAAAATCGAGTTGCTGGTCGATTCTATCGAAAATTATATAACATTCACGTGTGTTTACCAACAGATGTTGATTTTTCCATGATTCACTCTATTAAGATTATTTCTATGATAATTTCAAACCGATAATTTTTCTACGATTTTGTAACGAGAAAATAATAAAAAAAGCTGCGCCTGAACATAATATGATTTGTTAATAATTTCCATAGAAATAATCAAATATCTAGTGACTTTTGTATTTGCCATTTCCAGTAATTTTCATAATTTTCAATAGTTCCCGTATAATTCGTTTTTTTGTTAGTTTTTCAATGGATCTTTATTTATTTAGCCGTAAGAAAATTTCTAGAGATGCAGTTTTTGTTTATTATATAATGAAAATCCATAAAAAGTTGACGGCGGAAAAACGAAAATGTAAAGAATTTGGTCGAGTCAACCGAGACTCGTTTGAGTACTCGTTAGTGTCTCTCTACGTCTGTAAATCGTCAATGCTGAAAGGATTTAGGCCTCTTCTAACGAAGAGGACTCCTTGTCTCCCTCAAGAATGATCGCAAATGCTGGCCTGGGATGCGTGTGGCGAACACAAAGCCACATATTACCCTTTGTATTCAAGTCGCGTCGAGAGGCCAGTGCGAGGGTGTGGAATACCGATGGCTCCGCATCGACAAAGACCTCTCCAAGGACAAGGTCAGGAGTTGTTCACTGCACCGGGCTTCGAGATATGCTTTATTATTCATCCTCAAGTGCCCCAAAATCTGTTTGTTCAGATGATAAAATCGCTCCGACATTTCCGCCAGTCGTCGACGGCTCCGCAGGCCCAGAATAAAAATCATTTTCCGAGAATTTTTCTTCGGTTTTGCGAGTGAAAAAATATACAGACACGGATCACCCGTGACTGAAGAACTTCAGGATCAGCCGCAGGCAATTTTAAAGTTATGTAGTGCGCAAAGATGCGGAGAAAAAAAAAGTAATATTTTTTTATTTCTTTTAGTAATATTTATTGGATTGAGCAAAATAATAATTTACTGTCAAGAGAGCTTATGTAGACTGCAGATTTTTCGCGGTATAAGAGACGTATGTTTGGGTAGTGTCTACGCGGTTGTCACCTCACCAAATACCATGGAAAAGCGACAAATGGTAATTGAGGAGTCTTTTTGTGGCAGGTCAGTCTTTGCCCGGAAAGCGTAAGGAGAGGACTACCAAAATCAATGCTCACCCTCAACTCAATACTTGCGTTTACTGTTAAAAGTTTTTAAAAATTTATTTTACTACAGTTAAATTTTACGGTTTATTCTGCAGACTGTTGAAAGTTATATTGCATTACCCTGATCCCATAATTCCCAACAATATTCTTAAATTATATTGTTGTTAAATATATGGAAAATATTTTATTATATTTTTACATATTTAAAAAATATAAAAATGTAATAGTATAATTTTTGTCAATCAAATATTGTTTGGATTTAAATACAGTTTTACTATAACAATTCGGGACATTTGGTTGTCTAAAGAAATATGTTTAGCAGAATCAATTTTTTTTTCTCGTGTATCAGACGTTCTGATACTCCACTGTAGCCTTTGCAAAAATAATAATGAAGCGTTAATAAATGTATTGAAATTTTGCGATTTAAATTTCTCTGCACTTATTCATAATTAATCGATTTCACAACATTTTGCAAATATTATTTACATAATTCTTTGTTCAATGAATATTGTCACAACTCTGGTAAGTATCAATTTTTATATCAATTGCGTCAATTGATATTCTTGTGCCCCGATAAAAGCCTTTACTGGGTCATAGAATCGATAGTACATACCTCGCCTAAATTTCTACTAATCTACTCTGATCTCCCTCAACGTTGTCACGTCCAGCCCGCGGTGTCTTCTAATCCAACCCAAATTACTGATAATTCATTAATTTACTAATAGTAATAATTTTTTAGAATCCTTTTTAATAATTACAAATTTGTCTTGTGGTTGGGGATTAGGAAGTTGCGGGAAATTGTGTTCCTGAGATGCATTTAACATCATTTGTGGTGTTTCAATTTCGATAGCGTTGATTATTTTTCCGCAATTTTTGAAAAAGTAGTGTCATAAAGCTGTGAGTTAATAAACTCTCTTTGATATTTTTCTGAATGCATAATTTCCCCAAATTTCCTTCCATCGTTTTATACATTTTTTCGTCCCTCCGAAACTCTCCCCGGAAGCTGATTCTACTCATCTTTCAACTCATTCTTCTTCTACTTTTGTTTAGGTTTCCGAGTTTTTCATAATTTTAATATTCATCTCTTTTAAGTGAATAAAGCTCTATGTATTCGGACTAAATAAATAATTGATGTATATAATTATTATATAAAATAAAGATTATAAAATTGATTCATTATAAATATTGATTGATTTACTAATTTTTTTAATTCCTCGCAAACGAATGATTAAATTGATGTGTAAACAAATGCCAATCAAATAATTCATTAATAATAAACTTAGATTGGTCGAGTAAAACTTTCAGATAAAAAGAAACCTTTTTTTTTTGTCGTAAGTACTTGCGATTTTGGATAAATCTCGTTAATCCAGCTTCATATCGCGCGGGATGAAAAATACATACGAGGAAAGGTCGCCCCGACGAGACGTGAGTCACTCATTGGCGCGAAAAATGCTGATTCAACGGCGGCCGGAAGTAATATGGCATATGTACATAAATCGAGTACATATACCCCGACTGCGGCGGCTGATTCATCGATTCCAGTTCACACGTTAATTATTCTGACACTTTTCTTCATTCCATCGGTCAATCACGTTTCGCTGGGTGACAGGACTTAGGGGGAGGCTGGAACACTCTTTTGGGTTTCCACTGGAGTTCCGTTTGGGTTTTGTCAGGTTCTGGGGAATTCCGTTGAAGGCTTTTTTTTTTAAAACGTTTTCAGTGGGGCTGGAAAAGAATCAGAATTGCTAACTTTTCAGGGAATTTTTCGGAGCAAATGGTTCTTTTTAACTAAAAACGAATGCCGCGGAAGGATCAAATGGAGACATCTCAACTTCAGACTTGAAAGAAAGTTTTTAAAAATTAGTTTTAAAATTTTCGAAATGAGCCATTCTTTTTTGAATAAAGAGATGTTTGCACTCCTTTTTCTATTTAATGGCATTAATCAAAATTAGTCTGAATTAAACCGAATTGTTCCCCCGATTTTTGAATCGAATTAGTCAAAATATTATAGAAATTTGAACCAAAACGAAAGAAATTTCGAATTCCCAAGTCGCAAGGTTTTTCCGCAAAATTTTTTCGGACGTCCTTATTATAATTTAACAAAGATCTATGCTAATAAGTTCTCCCACTCGCCGCAAATCCTCGTTGTATCCTAGGAAATGGTTAATAATGTATAGGCTGAATGCGGAAATAGTGAAATAAAAGTACGGCTGAGAGAGGTTGACCTTCACCGTTGCGGATCCCCAGTCTGTACACGAATTCATCGGCATTGAAATAGTGAAATTAATCAGACGCAGATAATGGCATCAATGCAGATACATCTTTTTCTCGATTCGCGTCGTTGTTACATGATTTGAGATTCAATGAATTCACGTCAGAACGAACAGCGGAATCCGGTTTTTCACTGAGGAACGCCCATTTAAAGTGAAAATAACATTATTTTGCCTGCTCAATCTACTCGTCTATTTGAACGCTACTGAGAGGAATCATTTATTGAAATTGAATGCTATTTATTTTCATTAAACGGATTGTCTTTGGGAAAAAAAAAATTTTTTCTTGTATCACAGACTGAGATTTTGATATCTTAAATTAAAATTTTCAAATCGAGATAATAAGCCTCACATTTCCAATGTTTTTTCGTCGATTTGTTCAAATTTTTGGCCAAATAAAAAAATGAAGTGAAACATTTTTCTAAAACCTCTTACAAAAAGTATCACAGCACAAAAAATAAAATAGAAAGATAGAATTCTCCTGACATTTTCAGTGAATTAATTCCTCAAATCTCCCAAGAACAGGTGATTTTTTTATTGAATGTTCAATAGCATTTTCCGTAAAAATATTTCCACCAATTTTCACGTTGTTTACACTAAATTCTCTTCAACACTTCTTTCATCTCCCATGAATTTACGTGGAAATGCTCAATGCGCTTGACAAAGACACGCTGCGAAGGTCGCGCAATTAGAAAATTGCTCTTTGTCTCACATGAACAGTCATTATGTTTTTTCCGTCATAAATTAGTTTATTTTTTTTACCGAGAGGATTAACATTGCTGAGGTCGACTTCTGTACTTCTGAGGCTCACTCCACTCGTCACGGAGCCTACTTTATCTCATCATTTGAGTTTTAACCAGTTATCTATTGAGATCATCTGTACATGGGAGTTTAGAACTTCACTTGTGGTGAGAATTTAATGGAGATTCATCCTTTCATCAATTGGGAATGCGATAAATTATTGCCGCGACTGAATCATCGAGTAATCATCATCGAACGACTGCGTAAATTTTCTATGATAACGATTTTAAAACCCAAATATAATTCCATGAATTCATTTACCCACCTATTTTTAAAAAACCAAGTGCGATAATGAATTCCATATCGAGATTAAATGACGTATTATTATTTTTATTGATATATTAATTTTTTCCGTACAACTAAACACAAATGGAGTTGTAAACTGGAATTTTTGTTGATTTTTTTTAACCCCAGTTTTTCAGTTAATTTTGTTCGGGAGATATAAAAATTATTACAAGATTTCTGCTATTTTTCAAATTCTGTTCTGTTAGTTCTTGGCGAAACGAAAAGGAAAGCCGAATGAAAAAAATTTTGAACATTTTAAACAACTCAAGAAATTCAATGGAAAATGACCGTAGAATCAACTGCTTAACAAATATAATCTCATTAACGTTTTCTACAAAACACTTTCTACTGGATAGAATTATCTAGTTCGTTAGGATTGTCTATTATTTTTTTATACGTGGAATTATGCGGTCGGATGAGTCATCAATAGCTTCAGATAATCATCAATGACAGAACTAATAATCTTCGTTGATATATTCAATATATAGTTGATCATGCTGTAAAAACAATCACGCACGGAATGACAGTTGATGTATTGGACAATTCATTTAATCTTGATACGCAATTCATTATCGCACTTAAGGAATTATTTATTCGGGAGGTTTTTTAATGAGACTCGATAGAAAAGCAGCTCAAGATTCCGGTGTTTCTGCGGAAAATAATCCGCATGGATCCATTATTTTTCTTTAATAAAGTTTTATTTGATTCAAATTTCTAGATGAAGGAGAAATATTCCAAAATCTTTACAGAAGGAATCCTTTCAAAAAATAAATTTAAGATTTAAAAATCTCCACTACATCCTCCCAAAACTCTCAGTTTAAAATCATTGAACCGGCACCAAAAAATGTTATTAATTTTTGGACGTTTCTCTTGAAATATCCAATAAAAATAATTCTACAGAAAATATCTCAATAGAATAAATTTAATAAACAATGAGAATTCTCTTGATTCGTTCCATAGAATATTTTCTGTCAAGTATTCCGGCGGAAACGATCGAAGACTAATAAGAAATTACATAGAAATCAACTGGAATTGTCGAGTGATCTCTTTAAGCTTTTTAAATTAACTTTTTCGTGGAGGAAAAATATCGAATAAACCATTCTCAAAAATCGATTGTTTCGAATCTTCTCCGCAAGAATGAAATTGTTATAGAGCAATTTTTTTTAACAATAATTCAAGTAAACCAGCCGAATTGTTTGAAAAAAATTATTATTCTTTGCCCGAAAACTACTCACCATGGCACCATTTTCCGACATAAGTGGTACAGCATTCCGCGTCTCCACGCATATCACAACAAGTAGAAATGCAACATGAAGCACAGAATTCCATCCCCCAACTCCTCTCCCCCCCGTTCCCGCAATCTCCATAATCAAAAACTTATTCACTGAATCACAATTTCAAATCAATCCAGTCCCCTCGGATCTCCTCGTCTCGCGGGCAGTTTCAGTGTCTCCACTGCCGAATTAAAATCGGGGAATTCCTTGCCCGCAAGTTCAACTCTTCCTGGCCTCTAGCGGTTCAGGACAACATCGTTGCCACGACACTATCGATTTGAAAATTTCCACGAGCGCGCTATCGTCCGACTTGGATCACTCTCCTGCTAATCTCTCGTTGAATCAATTTTTCATGAAATTTTACTCAACAAAATTTCGCGGAAAATGTCTCCAAATTCGGGGGAAATTCGCCAAAAATTGGAAGTGAAGAGGAATTTTTTTGAATAAACTGGGGATTTTTATTTTTAATTGGAAGGAATTTGAGATGGCCAAGTGAATCCGAGAATTACGCGAGAACGGAGAGATATGCTCGGTCTTCCGCGTGCTAAGACCGGAGTCAACCGCCACTCTGATTCACTATCGGTACGGCACCGAGTCTTTTATTGAGCCCTCCCACCAGACGATTCGCGCTGATCCCGTGTTCGCCACTTCCTACGTACCGAAGACTGAGAACAGACTGATCTGGAGGTTTTATCTCACTTCGAATGAAAATCACACGTTCTGGTGAATGGGGTCAATTACCTAGAGATGATAATTAGTTGTGAATCGTAATTATGTGGTTGGGGAGGATCCTTGGGTGGTCGAGGCTCCGGTGACCCTGAATTATAGACACGTTTCCGGAAAATCATGGATGAACATTTTCATTGCTTCATTGTCGATTGTCGCGTGAGGGACGATAGGTGCATTTTTTATTGCAGTCTGGGGAGATTGAGGAAATATTTGCAGAAGAACTATGTCAAACTCTCGGACATTCTTTACTATCCTGAAAGCAATTGAGAAAAAAATTAATTAATTTAATGGAATGGAAAAGCTGGTAATGAGATGGAAAAAATCATAACGAGAGAATCAAATGGTAAAATTTGGAACCGACAGGGACACTCTGGCGACGTAGTAAAAGGGTTTACCAAACGTCTAAACGTAAAAATTACTGCGGACAGATATCCTTCCCGACTAGAGTCATAGGGATTTTTCCCCCGTGTGGTTGGTCGGCCGCCGCCGTCGTCGATAGCGCCAGCTCAACGCGAATAAAAATCCCCATGGAACAGCGTGATCTGGAGGTTTTATCTCACTTTGAATTAAAATCACACATTCTGGTGAATGGGGTCAATTACCTGGACGTGACAATTAGTTATGAATCCTAATTATGTTGCTGGGGAGGATCCTTGGGTGGTCGAGGCTCCGGTGACCCTGAATTATAGACGCGATTCCGGAAAATCATGGATGAGCATTTTCACAGCTGCATTGTCGGTTATCGTCTGAGGGACATTCATTTTATTGACCTCTGAGGAGGTAATTTATTAATTTGAATACCTAATTCATTAACTTTCTCATTTTCGTTTGATAAATATAGAAAATTGAGTGATCTGGATGACTATTTAAAAAAATCATTCATTGTATGAAAATCCGCTGATTTGATCGACGAATTTTTCTTTCATTACATTCCACCGAATGCCTTCTTCGATTTTTATGATTTTCTTTCGATTCTTTCGCCCCAGTGTTCCCAAGTGGCCTCCCATCCGAGTAGTGACCGCGCTCAGCGGCTTAGCTTTGTCAAAGCTGGGCCGGCTTCCAATAGTCCTGGTGAATCGAGTTTTTATTTTAAACAATGACAATATTTACAATATTTACAAAACATAAAAAACTAGTAGAAACACGAGTGGTTCGATGATCAATAACAAAGAACCATAAACTTTGGTCTACAGAGACTCTACTTCAATAATTATTTACGAAATGATACTTACATTGTTTTTTCGTTTGAGATTAATGCCATTTTTGTTGGCAAGCGATATGCATTTTTCTTTAAGGCACCTAAAATTTTTTTTTAAATTCTATTTACTGATGTTTAAAAAAAAACAGAGCACCTCGGCCGTGCGCTAACCGGCTCATCTAGAGTAAATGATTAATATTAAAAAAATATTTAAAAACGGACAAGTTAATTAGACGTTCCTCCCTCCTCCCCCTCCTCCTCGCACTCGCCAGTTCAAATTCTATTAAAATATTTTCTTTTATTTTCTCTAGCTCCATCTCCATTCTATTGATAAGTATCGCAAAATTTGAATCGCCGAAGTTCATTCTAGTTTTCAATTCCGATGGAGTAGATAGGGCGCGAGTTTATGGTGAATTTATTCTGCCAATTTCTAGGGCTCATCTCTGTCCCGCTGGGACCTATTTATCGGGGATTATCTCCCATTGGGCCTGCAACTGTAGGGCTCAAGTCGCTATACGAATCCGTAGAATGATTAATATATCACTTTCGATTTGTTACTCGCGATCATAGGAATTTTCATCAGGAGTTTAATAGAAAAGAGAATGGCTCTAGTAAAAAAATTAATAACAACAATTATTTTATGTTGAAATTATAGATGTTTTTTCAAAAATTGTCATTGATGAAATAATGACTAAATTGAATTCTCAATTGACAATTGCTTTAATGAGTGACAAATTGTTGGGTAATATTATTAATTAACTGATTCCAAATTTACTGTTATAAAAAAATTATAATTATGCCTTCAATGTTGTTTTGGTTAAATCTTTTTAGTTACAAAATAAAAACAAAATTTAATTGAAGGTAATGAGATTTTTTTCCATTGAACATTGTCAAGCGATAAAATCCGGAATAAAGTAGCTACTGAATCGACATCAGTCCAGGATTAATTAACTTTTTATTCCTTTGTTCAACTGTAGCTTGTCCTTTGTACATAAGTGACTCAGCGTCACTGGAATGATTCCCTCTCGCGTCACCCGTTTATGATAATTTACTTCTTTTTCTCATCCGATTACAAAAACTGTTAATGATTTGATGCTGATCCATCGGAAAATCCCCTCCTCCCTCCGCGTCTACCAAATTTTCAAATTGGAAGGAGTAAAAAAATGGCAGACAATCCCGGTAAATAACAACGGAATTTCGACTGAATTTTCGGTCGTAGCATTGACCTCGCGGTGCAACGCCGAGAATACATTATATTCCGTTGGTCAAAGACATCTCTTTCGCTATTTTGGGATTTCACTTGTAGTTTTGTTAAATGTATTCACGTTGTGGCATGAATTCTTCATTCATTCGAACGTTTCATTCAAAAAGGAGAAACAAATTTTGGATCTGAGTGGTATATTCTTTAATTGAAATTTATGCAAATCTCAAATTGCGTTTACTTTCAAAAATTTTGAATTGAGTTAGGCAACGAGCCTCCAGTGCCTATAGGAAAATTTGAGAATTGCCTCTTTTTGAGTTTGAAGAAACAGCTTTATTGCAAAAAAAATTATAATTGTGGGAGAAGGGACAATTCTCAATTTTTTTATAGGTATTATATAATGAGATTTATGTCGCCTTAAGTTGAGAGTTAATGTTCCAATTCTAGACTGGAAAGTTGCAAGAGTCAAAAGTATAAATTTTAAACTTGAAATATCTTATTATCTTACCATACTTGATCATCCGAAAAATTTTGAGCTGAGAGTTAAAAATTTCCACTTGAGTCTCGAAAATTTCAATTTAATCAAAATTTAATAATCAATTATCGTCATTAAGCTGATCGGAATTGTGTCTATAACTAATTTGAGGATTGTCTCTTCTCCCAAAATTAATATTATTGCCGAGTCGACGAAGTAGGTCCATCGCAAAAAATTGAGAATTGGGACAGAAGCGACAATTCTCAAATTCACTGCAGACTTGATTGGAGGGGGCCTTCCGTGTCCCCTCACAAAAAAAGTGTCAATAATATTATTCACAATTAAACTTGAATTTTCCATATTACTGAAATAAGAATTTTCGGACGAACAGTGATTATTTTTTTCCGGCGACGTCCCCTCGACATTACGCGAAACGAATAGATTAAGTATATCAATTATTATCAGTTATGAAGAAAGTGAAATAACACGCATTAAAAATAATTCGATGACTTTGCATTTCCTGATAACTAATTCCTTCATCCCAGGTATTTCACGAGTGCGACGTGACAAATGCGTCGGGAGTCTATCTAATTTCGTGATTCAAAGGTTTATTTATGATTTATTTGTCGACAGAATGAGTTATTTATTTACGCGTTTTGTGAATTTTTGCATCACCGATTTTGTTTAACATGTTAAAGTCATTGATTTATTATCTTAATGAAACAAGGAAGGGGAATTATCGATAGAGATCGTCAATTCATCAAGAATTCGTGGTCTAATAAAATTATTTATTATTTAGTAAAAAAATTGGATAAAAAAATGTTATTATTAACAAATTTTTCTTTGACTCAAACAAACTCTTTACTTGAAACAAATAAACCAGCTTATTTACTTCCAACAACTAATGCCTTGAAATAAGGAAAAGAGTCAAATAACGATTTTTATTTATTTAAACAATAAGACATTTTTCTGGTTTTTTATGTGGACGGAAAACTTGGAACTTTTGACGTCACGTCCATATACAATTGCCCATATACAAACCATTGGACGTCACGCGTTCGATGTTTCTTCAATTGGCAACAATTAATTAATTTTCCTTTTATTTTTCAAAAATAAAAAAAAGGGGTATTTAATATTTTGTACTCAAGTCTCTTGATCTCGCCGACTACCTCTTTATCCCATTGTTGTGGTTTGAAACAATAGACGATTTTTCATCGCCAAAATCGCAGAAGTGAGTCACAGATGTTCGTAAGGACAATTCAGTCATGAATACGGATATCTGCGGTGGCGAAATTTAATAACGACTCTTCCGCTTTTGTATTTCCCTTAGAAGAATAGCGCCCTCTCTTTAAAACAAAGAAAACGATTTAATTTATTGGCCTTTCATTCGCTTTTTTTAAAAGTACGTTTTCAAAATCGCAAGTATTTCTGGACAAACGGTTTGTTTATCCGAGATTAATAAAATTAATCTTTTGCTTACTGGATGTTTCTATTAATTGTTGACCGTTTCTATTGAAGTATTTAATAGAAAAATATTCTGTAGAGAAATTCTTCGCCTGAAATTTTTCCAATTTCTTTGCATAATTTTCTGCATGAATGAAAAATTGTAATAACTCAGTAAAAACTAGAAAATTTTTATCGAGAGAATTCTATAGACAACTGGTTAAAGAAATCCGTTGTACAGAAACGTGGGATTTTATTTATTTTTTTCTATTGAATATTTTCTACTGATCATTTGTCATTCATTTTTATTTTTTACTAAGAATTTCAAGTACGAGAACCAATAAAATTGTTCAACTACTTTGCTGTTCTTCTGTCAAATTTACCTCTCCGTTCCGTAAACAAAGATAACATTTTTTTTAAGAAAGATGAATAATCAGGGGTTAATAACAATGCTCCATGCAGTAATCGAATTATCTTTATCAAGGGAATATTTTTCTTAGTATTTCCGTGGCTTCTAAGAATGGAATCATAAATTAATTGTGAAATGAAGAGATATTTGTCATAATTTCATTTATTGTTATGGATATTAATCCCAAATCACAAATATTCAAAAAACAGTCGATTTTTTTCCATCTTAAAGATTAGGTTGTTGCCTTATAATAATAATTTCATTTCAGCAAATCACAGTTATTATTTAGAAATAAAATAGGCAAAAAAATATCCCATGTTTTTTCCCGGAAAAAATTTTATTAAATAATTTTAATTTTATGAAATAGATTGATCGACACTGGGTAGATATCCTTATTAACATTATTCTTCCTTGAGTAGTACCGTTAACAATCGGAAAAGTGAGTAATTGAATATTTTTCGGAAGTACGCAAATTCAAGACCGAGAAATGAAAATTCATCCTTGCGTACGCGGAAGTGAGGTCGGAAAATCGGAAGGTTTCCTATGGACAGACGTAATAAAACGTTGAGAGTGAATAACGACAGCATATCCACCAGAAAACCCAAAAGTAAACGTAGGTGTAAAGCCTTCGGTTAATTCCGATCTAATGTTAATGAATTGTCTCATAATATGTAAACAAAATTAAGTAGAAATACTTGAAATACATGAAGACTTTTCGTCGACATTATATGGAAAAATTCTAACGTAATTTGATTCTTCTTTCCGTTTTACCCACGAAAATTAATGTAACATGGAAAATTAGTCACGCAAATTGTTTAGAAAATAATTAAAAAATAAAGAAAAACGAAATTCCTTCAAGAAATTTGATTCAAAAAGTCTGATCAAATAAATATAAAAAATTACATCCATAGACTTATTCCGATGAAAAACATGCGTTGAAGCTAAAAAAATTGAATTATATCAAATAAAAAAACAGAATTTCTATTGAATTTTTACAAAAATTCCCAAAACAATCACAATCGAGAGCGGAAAATATTTGTCACAGGAAAAACTCTTTCATCACCAGAAATCTTCAAAAATTTATTAGAGTTTTTGTCCTCCACATTGAACGAGAATGACTCACAGGAGGCGACAATTCGTTGAATGCTAATTTTTATAATCCGCGAAGACATTTCTTTCTTCCAATTCCGGGAACAGTTATTAGGGCCTTTTGTTTCCTTCTGAACGCAAATTAACTGGTTCCTTATTATTCAGTTTATTGTATTTCCACACATAATTGAAATTCCCGCGGTGGATAGAACGTGCGTATTTTGGCAAAATTTTTTCGTGAAATTATTACTATTGTCACTCTAGAAGTGCACGATTTTGTCAAAAATAAACCTTATCAAATCCTAGGTACTTATTAATTATTATCTGAATTACTAAAAGATAATAACTGATCATAATTCAAAAACTGCGAGAGCTATTCGTCGGGCTGAGAGCCCTCCAAAAACTACATCATCCCAAAAAAAGGGCACCAGCCTTTTTGTCTCAAGTCGTTCTGAACAAATTTATTGTAAACAATTAACTGTATAAATAATAAACCCCCGTTGTTGTAATTTCCATTAAGTTTATAGTATTCGCGGGAAAAAGAATCACAAAACAACTAATTTTTCGCAAAATTATTATTTATTTACTTGTTAAATTTCCCCATGAAATGACTGATTCTTCGAAGAAAGTAAAACCGGCGGAGGAGGAAATAAACATGGGGACCTACTCATCGTCGCGATGACTCGTCACTGGACAATCCAGCCGAGACTCTGGATGATATTCACTCTTGTATCATTACGAGATTCCACGGGGATCTTCCATCCGCCCCACCGAGAGATCCAGTTCGGATGATTCGGAATCTGGTCGACAGTTCTGCGAAGAGGATAAGTGAATTCATTGAATACTTGAACTATTCATGACATTGAATTTTTTTTCAATCTGTTAACACAGCAATACAATTTAACATTTTATATTTCTAGGCAACTTCTACTCTTCTATTTATTTTTTTTTAATCTACTAAATTGATAATAAAATCTGCAAAAATTTTGAGCTGAGGAAAATTAATAAGTCGTATTAAAAATGGACATCCACTTATTTTCATTCTGTAGAATATTTTCTACTGACCATTTCAGTAGAAATTGTTTAACCTACTGGCGAGTTCAATAGACATCCAATAAAATTGCTCGCTAAATTTTTAGGGAATACAATGTCTAATTTAATTAATAAATATAATATAATATAATTTAAAAATTTTCCATGGATCGTCACTAACATTTTCTTAGCTAAAAAATTGGCAATTCTATAGAAAATATGTCAATAACTGATACATCAGAAAAATAAAAATCTATTTGTTCTCTCTGTAATGATTTTTATTAAATAGGTCATTAATTTTTGATATTTTATAAAAAATACAATAGAAGCTCAATAACAATCCAATAGAAATATTATAGAATCGTTTAACGAGTGCGTTATGTTTGTTTATTACTTTTTTTCGGGCGAGTGTTATCTCTTCTCCGTATCCATAGATAACGTCTTTTTGGGAAAGACCATAGGACTGAGTTATCAGATGATTAATCAAAATTCTCCGTTCAACAACAGTATCATCTTTATCGGGGAATGCGTTTCGCAATAATTTTTTTCGTTTTCAACGTGTGAAATTGGAAATCAGTTCCAAAATTCTGACATATTTGTAATGATTTTGTTTATTTTTAAGAATGTTTGTTTAAAATTGCAATTATTGAAAAAACAATTGATTTTAGTTCATATTGGAAATTAAATTATTATTTCATCTTTATCACAATTTTCATCCATCAACCCAAATTTATAATTTGGGAATGAAATAGATAAAACAATTGGTTTCCACATTTTTGGTATTTTAGAAATTTTGTACTAGGTGAATTATCGACCAATATAAATTCCATAAGCTGCCGGATGCTGCAGAAACTGTGTTTATGAATTCTTATTGAGCCTATTGCGTTGAATTTTTTTTAAACTTCAAAAAAATTAATTTCATATGCTCCCCGAATGAATACGGAATTTTCACGAGAGAATCCACCGAACACAGCTGCCCCTAGAGTGCAAAAGTTTGTGGGTGGTCTTTGTCGAAACCGGAAATCTGTGGCAATTGAAAAATTACCCGGTCGACGGATCTCACCAGATAAATTCAACTTGATTTAAGAAAATTTCTCGTGTCTTAACAGATCGAGACAATTGAACTAGTTCGCTTGCTCAACTTGATAATTCCATTGTTCTTTCATAAAAAAATAGATCAAGAAAATTTTTGAGTGAGAATTTCTTTCATTTCTTTTTGGCTGGTGAATTTCGGGGAGAAATCAAAGTTTTTTAAAGAGAATTGCAAAAAATTGTGCTAGAAAATTGATATGAGACAAGCTTTTCTCAAATGCAAAGAAAACGTTGAGAAATTGCCAAAAAAAATTGTTCCTTCTATAGAAACTGAATGTTCTGAAAGGGATAAATATTTGCAAACATTGTTTAAGAGTGTAAAATGTTGACCTTGCCGACGTTAAGTCATCCGTCAACCGCTCGGGATTTTTGAATACGTCCCAAACTTATTCATCCTCTTCAGATCAATTTGTTCATCCTCCGTTCAGTGAGATTCAATGGCAGAAAAATTTTCTCGCATTTTTTTAATCAATCCCAAGGCCTCTCAAGTCAAGTCACGCATTCATTTATTCCACCGGAGCATTTGAACTTGAGACGACAGAATGAAGAAGCTTTCAGGAATAACAATCCCGATCACATCGTCATCAAACTATTAAAAAAGCTAAAGAAACATCCAAGATTAAAATTTGAAAAAAAAAAATGTTAAATCAGTTCGTAATAATAGAAACCCTATTTTCCATTCTTTTAATCCTTCCGAGGTTTAGTTAGTCTTTGTTAGATCTATCGGTACCTACAATACCCTGATATTTTCTAATAACTCTTCAGGACTGATGAGATAGAACTCCTCAATTCTCCATTCATTTTTTCGTTCTGCTCAAGTCTCTGAGCACCAGTTGGACTCAGGAGAGACCTATTCAATCCTATCAACCCCCTTCTTCCCCTATATTGGACCTCCTTGCGGGAGGGTTGAAATGAAGACTGTAGGGAATTATATTGGAGTCCTTTGATGCTATTCAAGGAAATCATATAAAAGTTATTGAATAAATAATAAAACCAGGACTTCAGAACTAAATGACTTTCTGTAGGACAACTAGGCCTATAAAGAAATTCTACGAGGACTTCCAACATTTCCTACAGAGATTCCTATGGAGGTTTCAGAGATTTCCTATAGGATATTCCAGATAAGACTCTCTATATGGTCTTATATTTACTTCTAGGAAAGAGTCATTTCTCCAAGAGAAGATTTAAAATTAGAACTGGCAATTAATGTTGTCCTATAGGAAGAGAAGACCGCAAAGAATCTTGAGAAATTTCGGGGAAAGGATCCTAAGAATTTTTTCAAGAAAATATTATTTTATTTTTTTAAGAAAATTGCACGGGATTTTTTGTGGCAAATTTCTCTGGATTTTTTCCGAACAATTTCTCTGGATTTTTTAAAAATCTGCTCATTGAACTCACAAATCATTGAAACCATCCTTTTCTAGAATCCTTTAGAGCCTTTCCCGAAGTCCCCCACCCTATATAAAACGATTCCCCCTACACTCCCTCTTTGGCCCTTCTACCCCTTTTTTACACCCCCCACTTCCCACCATTCAAGAATTTAATATTCGGGGGAGGGGGGGGGGGAGGTGGATTGAATTGGCTGGAATGTGATAGGATTCTAAAAGCTTTGCTTGTATTCTCTTTAATTCTAACAAGTGTAAAATGCATACAACCAGAGGTAAGCAGACTTTGGAGAGAATTGTGAAGAGGTCTCCTAAAAAATATTCTGTCCTTTTAAGTCCTTTTCTATTCTCAACCAAAATATTCTGCGGAAGACTTGGGAGGTCCCAATATTCCACCCGGGATCCCCCCTCAATGAATAGAGATCAGTGAAAAAGGTATCGATGATAAATAGATTTAATTTTTTTCATTTAAAATAGATCTTTCGTCGGTACACAAAATAAGACTTCTTTTATAGTACTTTAGACAAATGGTATCGCAGTTATGCTTCATCAATCCGCGGTCGTTACGACGATCTTACTTTCCTACAGTTCGATCCGAGTTTTTACTCAGTTCCAATGGCTTCCGAATTTCATAAATACAATTGACGCAATGGAGATGAGTTGCGTCATTATTGCGTCGGGTTTTTCTTTCTTAATGATTTACGGAATGACTAAATACATTAGACACGGCTCCTGCGAAGGCAATCCGTGGCTTTATGGGAGTGATGGGTATGGAGAGATGCATCCAAAGTGTTTTTTGAAGATGTCTTGAAAATTACTGGAGCTAGTCTTCCAAATTAAATTGCGCTTATCTTTCGGAGACATTTGGATTCTTTATAGATATTTTGAACAGGCCAAAAGACACCTGGACTCAAGTAGATGAAATTATCATAATTGCTAGGAGTCGGATAACCCAATCGCTAAGAGTATTAGATGCATGAGAGACACAAGATAAAAATCTTAAAAGAGTTCATTAAAAATCAAGCAACGCATTTTTATAAAAACCTACTGGCCAGTAATACTCAACAAATCAACCATCAATTTATTCTAAATGAAACAACGAAACGTAATAGCGTAATAGCATTCAACAGCAGCCCTAAGAGACTGATCATCGATCCGTAAGGTAATTCTTCTTATCTATATATATATAAGGCGGTTTTGGAACGAATTGATAATTTAATTATATAACCTAGTAATTTATGTATAAAAGTTTATAATTCTGTATTGACGGCATCGAATATCTGTAATTAAGCTTATGCCACTCCTGCCTGAAACCGGCTGATTACGCACTCGGCGCTTCGCGCCTTGTGCCTAATTTAGGCGGTTCCAGGCCTCGTGGCATAATAGTATATTTCAGCACGTGTGGGGCAATTTCGTTTTCAACGTGTGTGGAGTTTGCAGCACGAGCCGTAGGCGAGTGATGTAACCACACAC
>JAPYZM010001005.1:0-48796 GCA_030522845.1 Psyttalia concolor
AAAAAAAAAAAAAAAAAAAAAAAAAAAAAAAAAAAAAAAAAAAAAAAAAAAAAAAAAAAAAAAAAAAAAAAAAAAAAACATAACCCTTGCACGTACGTGAATGTATGAAAGCGGTAGGCTGCAGTCCGACTACGATACCAATACCAACACGATTCGCTCTCGATTCTTCACTCCCCGGACCACCCCACTCCCATCCGATTCCGAACGCAATGAGTTTATATACGCTTGTACCTTCGTGATGATTTATTGAATTGGATGGATTGATTTTTTTTTTTGCCGAAAAACCCATGTTGAAAATTCCACTGCATGGAGAGGAGTAATTTTTAAAGACATCCAAAGTCCCTTTCTCTATGCATTAACACCACCCTTCTCCTTGAAAAACAAAATTTGTCAAAACTATGGGATGCCAACAATCCCCTTAAATCTCACCAAGTCAAAATAAAACGGAGGCCAAACGGTATTGTTCATTCAAAAATATCAAGTATCAAATAACGGCCACCTCCATAAATCCATTGAAGGTTGAAAACAATCGCGAAATAATTCGTGGAGTAAGTGACTGAACCTTGAGCTTTCGTGCCACCCAGACATTTGCCTCGTTCACCTTTTCCCATACCCCCCTCGTGTAATGTTTTTATTCTCCCAGATCCGTTGTTTCCCGGATTGGATTTAGCCTTCAACAAACAAAATAGCACTAGAATGGTCACAATTGCATTGAAACTTTCATAATTGTACTTGAAAGAGCCACATTGTCTCGTTCTAAAGTAATTTTATCGAATTCTAAGAAATTATTTAGCCATAACACTTCCTAGTATTTGGTTTATTCCTCGTTTCGTTTGAATTTCTTCATCGCTACTTGAGCCAGGAATTTAAAAAAAACTGTCTGACGTAACATCAATTACCCACCAATAGTGGCATATTAATTAGAAAAATGGAGGGGAAAAAACAATAATGACGGAAATGGTTTAATTAAAGAAACCAGGGAAAAATGAAAGAGAATTTTTCCACAATTGCTTCTATTCTCTCACATATATTTTTCATTTCCCATGTCCTAGAAATGCCATTCCACCTCAACAAGAGTTGGCGTAAAATGAGCGAAAAACTCGAGTTGAAGGGAAAAATAAAATAATTTAGAGAAATAAGAGAATTGAAGATGAAATAAAATGCAAGAGAAAGAAAACACAGCAGCAGTTACTATTAGATGAACGTCAATTCTCGAAGGAGAACTGAAGAAAAACCTTGAAGCTTTATTGTTCCTTGTGGATGACGCACAAGTTAAATGGCTGACAGACTGTCGATGATGGCTAATGAATTCTGCCCGGTTTCTTTGCTCGTAATGGAAAATAAACCATTGCCGTTAATTAATGAATACGTAAGAAATTCTGTCAACTAATAATAAATACATTGGTATATTAATCTCCTACTGAGACGACATAAGTAAATTCTCTTTACTGATTGTAAATCGATTTGACCGCGAAACAAAAATCAAGTGAATTCCATTAAATCAGTCAATGATTTAAAAAAAAAAAAACGCTAGAAAATTGGTGGTAAAAAATTCCATGCGTAATTAATCTTTGCTCCTTCACATCTGTTCACTGCGAATAATAAAATTATTTATAGAACATGACAATCAGCGCGTCACATCCGCATTTGATACTACCACGAGGCAAGGAAAAAAAAGAATATTTTGCTCTTCTTTAATTCACAGTAGGCTCCAAAGGAGGAGAAGGTGAAAGTCGTCGAGGGTATCATGACTGTCAGCTGATGTGTACAAAAGAGAGACTATGAGAAGAGTGAGCCAACCATATCGCGACGCGAGTGTGGTAAAAGGGATGGACGATAAAGGAACGAGTAAAGTGAAGCCAACGAAGAGTGAGAGCGCGCGAGAGAGAAGGACGGAGAATGGGCGAGACGAGGTCGAATGCGCGAAAGCGACCAAGATTCGCGTCTAGTTGGTTATTTGTATCTGTTTATTCTCCGGTTTAACCTCTCCTGGGCAATCAATTCAGCAGCGTTTATGTTTCAATCGTTTAAATTTACTTCAGGTAATTCTTGAATCTCTCGACTCAGGAATATAACCCCTCCCCCCATAGTATCGAGGAACGGAAGGAAGTGTTGCAATTGTCATGACGGAAGGCAATTAAAAAATCGGAGAAAATTAGGTCAAGACTTATTTTTCAATAAAAGTCAAGATTTTTAACAAATTTTCACGCTGACGAAGCAGAGCCATTTTTCCGCAACTTTCCGAAACTGCAACTAGGACAATGGTGTTATGTTGAAAAGTCGTGCCAACTTTCGTTATTAGTCGGTATTTCTCTAACTAACTATCTCAAATACGATTATAAGGCGGGGAAATAAATGCAGTTCTGCAGCAAAATAAAGAGGACATTCCATGGAATCTACAACACAGAATTCCCTTTTACCCTTGCAGAATGATAGCCGAAAACTAGGGAATGCCAAAAATTGAAGAAATAAAAAAAAATGAAAAAAATTAATAAATCATTGATACTATATATCCTATAATATATTCTCTCAAAACATTTGCACTATTACTCGAAAAACCATCAACAACCGTTCATATTCTCGTCCGAAACTCGAGGGATTCCCATAGAAACTCAAGTTTCCTCTCCATCAAGTTTCTACAATATCAAATAACGCGAATCGCCCTCCCAACCACTGTTTTGATTCCGGAATTTCCAGCTCCTCGCCAATTCCCTCCCAATCCATTGATTTATTATCCTACCACGATCTCATACCTCAATCAAATGTATTCACAACAATAATTCCGCAATACCCATCTCCCCGATCTCGGCATTCCCCTCTTCAATGCAGAAAGAAAAATCCTTCAAAATAAAGCAAAACAAAGTGCCAATATATGACGCAACGCGTTCAGGGTAATCCCAATGTATTATTTATTATTCATTCATTATTAACTCGTGTATGCCATTTGATACCCAAGAGGTTACACAAAAAATCACACCATCTTTTTCCTGTTGATTGATGAACCAATAAGCCCACCAAGCAATTAATTGGATATCATTTGAGAAAATCAAATCATTAATCAACCCACCAAGAAGATGAAAGGAAACAGTTCTTTTGCTATGGTATTTTTCAACACTTTGAATTGTGATAAAAGCCCGCGAAAATTATCACTTTATCTAGTTTATAGCGTTAAATAAATGTAACTGAGGAGAATCATCTCAATAAAATTGGTATAATTAAAAAATCTGAAATAAAATATTTAAAAAATCCTTCAAAATGGCCCGAAATAAGGAATTATTACGTCACAACATTGATATGATGCAACGCATCCGGGGTAATCCCGTAGCATTATCTCCGCAACATCAGCTGCATCGAAAAGAAAAACTCGAGTGACATAGTTGCGTAGACACCACGCTACACCACACCAACTAGAAAGGATATTAACACGTAAAGAGAACGATTCAAGTCGAGGCCAGTCTCGTCGTGTAGTGACCCAACTGTTCCGTCAACCATACGTCCATCATGTACCCCTAACCCTAGTAAATAAATACCATCCGTATCCCCCTTTTCCCCCTCTTCCTCCTCTTCAGCCCATTAAAAACCCTCACTCGGGTCTCGAGCGGGCAGAAAAAAGGCAAAAACCATGGAACTAGGAGGAAAAAAAAATTTCCCCCGGGAAAATCACATAACCTCTCTGGTAACCCTCACCACCCAACCCCCAATTACCCTCAATAACATTTCCCATGCATTTACTATTCCTCTAGCCTCACTAATTACATCTACTTACCGACAAACACGACACGTCGTTAATTTTCCTCGTTGAGAGTCCATAAAAAAAACAATCTCCCGTTGTGCTAACTGATCTCCGGCTTTAATAATCCACTATTGTCACGTTAACATCACCGACATTATCATCACAAACACAAAAGTCATCTGATCCTCGAATTGAGGTTAATATCGGCAATTTTCCACAAATGACAAACTACATTCGGCACTTGGCATTAGGCAGTTAGCATTCACCGATTTTTAACACTAACCATGCAAATTGAAATAGTCACTTGGATTTTAAAACGACACTTGGATTTTAAAAATGTTCAACTTAGCAGAAATGCTAATGCAACTACACGAGATATTGGACGACACGCTCTTTAACTGCCATAGTGTTTTGACGCGACTAGCACACTCTGAAGTAGTCAGGGTATTGTTGTTGTTGTTGTTGTTGTTGTTTTGCTTTCTGTCGAATAATTGAGGAAAGAGAGCGTGCGCCTGTCCGATCGTGCACGGACGAGAGCACCGCACCGACTGGCTCGTTCACCATCGACGATAAACAAACCTCTTTTACTCGGCACTCCCCCCCTCCAACTTTATCGCGTTGGGTTGCGCATCCCACGCTATTTCCCTTCTATCTCACTAGCGAGACTCAGCCGCCGCCGTCCCCCGACGTCCCAGCGGCGTCTCCTCACTGGCGCCCTCTCGATGTTCTCCCACTTGGCTGGCATAGCCCGATTTGTCTGTCGTCGCCGGTGCTCAGGGAATCATCAACTCCGTTATCTTTTTAATCGACGGCGACTGGAGGGGAGACGAGGCCGATTGGTTAGACGCGTTACACGGGTTTTTCAGTGTTTAAAGATTAGTTTTGGGGGGGTTTTTTAAAAGGCTGGGAGAATTAAATTGTGTGTTTTGGCGGATTGTGGAGATTGTCGAGGGCTCACGTCGAGCGTTCAGTGACGAATGGAGGACGCATGCGCCCAGACTGCGCATGCGCGACACGTGAGAGGAGTCTCTTTTTCCAAGGGTGGGGGGGAGAGAATTTTTTTTTCTATTTAATTCAAAAAATTGCAGATTTCACGCTTTTTTAGGACTTTGTATAATCCAAAATCATCTAAAATAATGCACAGAATTACAAATTTAAAAGATTAAAAATCTAATAATTCCACAAAAATGACTTAACATTTTTCGTCTAGTCATCTATTGTTTATAAGCAAACGCAAAAAGCAAACTCACCTGATTGATTTATAAAAGAAGAAAAGTAAAATGCTAATGATAATTCGAAATTCGACAGTAAAACCTTTTTTCACGGTTAATTACGATAAATATCAAGGCAGTGACATCTCATCCAGACGAAAAGAAATTATCTCCGCACAAAGTAGATAATGTAGATTCCCCCTTGGCCCTTCCAGAGGGCGTTCATTAGTTCTAAAAACAAGCACTATAGCGTGGAAGCGGTACTGGTCCTCTTCCAATTGCGTACGTGCCTTTTCCGGTACACCAGCAAACATGGTGTGTACTAGAATTTCATATTTTTCAATAATAATCGGTTATTTACAGTGGAATCCCTTCGGAAATTGTTTAATTATGATTTGAGATCAATTTGGAAAGAATTCAATTACATTTTGATATATATATTGAGGGATTGTGTTGGATTTTTTTCAAGATAACCTGCGCTCAACATTGACGTGTATAATTATGTATTGTCGAAATTTTGGGGTTAAACCCTAGAGTCTTTTTTTTTTTTTTTGTTGTTGTAATCTCGAAATGATTTAAAACGCAACGTGGACATTTGTGCTTCCAGATTTGTTTAACTAATTAGGTGTGCTTTCCGGTTACTTCAATGGATTTTTGTCATTTTTTAGGGTCGTGTCAGAACCAAGACGATCAAGAAAGCCGCCAGAGTTATTATCGAGAAGTACTATACTCGATTAACTCTAGATTTTGATACCAACAAGAGAATATGCGAGGAAATTGCTATCATTCCTAGCAAACCCCTCAAGAATAAAATTGCTGGGTAAGTCCGTCCAATGACATTTTTTTTTTTTTCGCCACGATAATAATTATTGAAATTTAATGAACAGATTACAAATTATTAATTGCTTTGGATTATTTTTTTTATACTGAAATTAATAAATTCATTGATATTTCATTGTTTGATTGGCCACATTTAAGAAATTATTATCCATTATATTATTATAATTGGAAAAATTTTCCAAATTCATT
This sequence comes from Psyttalia concolor, assembly GCA_030522845.1. Classification (NCBI taxonomy): domain Eukaryota; kingdom Metazoa; phylum Arthropoda; class Insecta; order Hymenoptera; family Braconidae; genus Psyttalia; species Psyttalia concolor. The sequence goes on from JAPYZM010001005.1 coordinate 5,974, forward strand.
GTTTATTAGGTTTGTTACGCACTTGATGAAGCGTCTTCGTCATAGTCAAGTACGTGGCATCTCCATCAAGCTCCAAGAAGAGGAGAGAGAGCGCAGGGACAACTATGTACCTGAAGTGTCTGCCCTTGAGCATGACGTCATTGAGGTTGATCCCGAGACCAAGGAGATGCTCAAGATGCTGGAGTTCAGCAACATCTCTGTTCTCCAACTTGTTCAGCCAGCTACCCACCAGTTCAACAGGCGAAACTGAATTTTCTATTAAACAAAAATAATTCTTTTAAGAAAATAGAAAAAAAAAAACAGAAGAGGGTATCTACATCTACCTGTCAGTCCGAAATCTCTCTTTCCAATAAAAACATCAAGTATCTGACAAAAGTCCCTAACTTCTTTAATCATCTCACCCTATTACTCTTCTCCTATAAGTCTCTACTAAAAATCAAACTAAGGGAGAAAATGTCTTACAATGTATACGAGTTGTAGTAGATAATGCAGACTTTCACTAATTCAACTCTTAACATAAGGTGTCCTGGGGCACTCTCCCCTCCCCAATAATAATAATAATCAAATTAATTATATGAGAATTAAGAAAAAAATTTATTAGACGAAAATAATTGAACATTCAATAAGGGACAAGTTTTTCAATGGTAATTAAAGAGTCAATTTTTGGGTAATTAATAAGTATTATTAAAAAAAAAAAATAATCCTCCTATTACAATCAATAATGAATATTACAACCAACGTAGTTTACATTATATACAGGCAATTGATTTAATCCAATGACAGTGAAAATTATATTAATATATATTTGTAGAAAAGCACTGTATCCCTCACTTGTACATTTCCATCAATTTATTTTCAATTAATTCAATTTTACAAAGGCAATAAGCAGAACACATCCTCTTCCAACGAATACAAATATAAATAACTTTGTAATAAATAAATTTTGACTCGACATCCAATTAAAGTCAACTGTTTCAATTTTTTTGGTTTTATTAATAGCGAAATCTAACAAATTTGTTTGGTTTATCAAAACGTTTGTGCGGAAAGCTCATTCTATTCTATTCTTGACTATTAAAAACCAAAATTCTTGACGATTCTCCGAAGACACAGGAGATGAAATGGCGATTTTTATTTTAAACTTATTGAGATAATTTCAGCTGATGCGAAAGACACTTCTGAATGCAAGTGAGGTGTCTAACTGAATGACTTCAACAGTATTAAATAAATTGTGGAAAAAAAAAAACAAAACAAGCAAATGCTTGTTTCTGTGAGTTTAAATTTCAAAATATTACTAAAATTTAGGATTATTATTAGGTGCCAATTCATCTCCTATTATTCTTAAGACTCTCTCACTTTTGCGGTTGCAATTAATTAAAAGCTCAGTCTGACAAGGTGATAATAGCTCCTAATTAATCCTCTCATTGATTATTGTTGTCAGTTTGGCACAGCGAAGTGAGGATATCCTCGTACTTGTGCATATTCGTTTCGAACGTCTCCAATTGTTTCGTCAAGTCTCCAACTTGTTCAGCTAGTGTTCTCTCCTCCATGAATGCCTGTAGCTGGGGAGCACTCTGGCATTCCCTGTAGAAGGCACCCAAATCACTGTTTGTGTTTGTACCCGCGAATGGAGTTTTCTGGAGAATAATAGCTCGTTTAATTTCAGACCTACATATTATAATATCATAGATGATAAAAGACAGAGAGATAGACTTTGTCATCGAGCATTTAAAGTAGATTACGAGATTCTCATCTGTACAAAATACATGGAGGACCTTCTAATTTGCCAATGTTATCAAATATTTATTACAAAAAATATGACAAAATTTGCGAAAAATTATTGACTGGATGGACTAAACTAGTCCATGGACTGCAGTCTCCATTAAATAATTTCATATGTATCAAGTGGAATGAGAATTAGGTGGAAATAGCTCAAAAAGTGCCATTAAAAAATACAAACAAATTAAAGTGGCATATCTGAGCGTAATAACGTAATTACCAAGTCTACCATAATGAAATCGTCATTGGCACTGGTGATGGAGCAGCTGCTCCGTCTGGACCCATTCCTCGAGTTGCATTTCGACGTTGCATTATCAACGAGGGTTTTCTCATTTCCATTGTTAGAGTCAGAGGTTATTGCACCGATGCTGCTGGCGGAAGGGGCTGAGATAGGTGGCAAAGTGGTAGTGGCACTAGTTGGGGCACTAGTTGGGCCACTTAGGTGTTAGGAGAGAACTGAATGGGACATCGGGAATCACCAGATCCTCTTCGTTCACTACTACTTGTTTATTGATGACAAACGCTCCCACTTTAATTGTATCACTCAAGGATTTTGATGTTTCTTCACTGAAAAATCATAAGAAATCAAATTCACGGTATGTTTTTCCTTCCTAGACAAGGAAGTTTCATCAGTTTTTGGTTTGATTTGATTTGATTTGATTTGATTTGATTTGATCCTCTATGTTATAAAAAGTCCTACAATATGATTTTCCAATGAAATTTTTCGCGTGTATTCAGTATCAGTCAAGTAACAAATCAATATTAGTAATAAATAACAATATGATATTTTGTCCTATTTGTTGCTTACGCCTTTGTATAGGAAATTTTTTTTCACTCAATTATTATGAATATTAACTAAAATGTTGGCCATTTGATTGTTCATTTTATTTACCTCTGTTGATATCTAGCATGTCTAGGGCTCAAATCCGAATGAAAATGATCACTCTTGAGCATAATAGAATCTCTGCTGGTGTGAGTCGGTGACATGGTCATTTTGGTTCTGTATGAAACTGATAAATGGATTGTACCAACCGGCGTACATAATTGGCCTACTCTAACGTGTTTATAATTATCTCCTGCAAACAAAAACAACATTAATTACCTTTTAATCCCAGCGATTTAATATCATCTGCCTAGTAAGTACTTGAAATTTTATCTTTGCATAATTACAACAATGAGATATTTAACCTCACCATTAGATCAATTATAATTTCGTTGAATGTGAAATATCGAGATATGAAAGTATTTATAGGGGATGTCTTTTTTCAAAATTGCATTCACCTAATGTCTGTAGCTGAGGTTCTCCCATATAAATTCTATAGCAAATAACGTAAGAGTCCGGTCCTTGACGTCTACTTAATTTATAAGCTGGGGTGACCCGCGAAACAGACACCAATGACTTTAATAAAATTCCCATTCTATTGTATACGGTGTATGTAACCCTGATAGTGGGATCACTTTGTTCAGGCAAGACTCCAAGACTCCACGTCTCTAAGACCATTGTATCACCCTCGACAGTTCTCAGGGAGATTTCAATGCAGAGGGGAATTGAGGAACTGACGATCTCTCCACAGAGAACTCTCTTGGCTTCTGCCAGAACTTCTGGCAGATCAGTAACTGCCAAATTGAACTGAAACATTACAATAATTTTGTTGGAAAATTTTCCATTAATTGTTCAGTGGGTTAGCAAACATCTCCTCATTTTCCTTGCCTCTACTTTTTTATACTTGTATTATACTTGTACTTATTCTGTTATAGATTGGGGTAAAAAATCAAAGTGCTCTTCTCATCTGTGGTGGAGGTGCAAGTGGGATGATTTTTTTTTTTTTACTATTTAAACAGTATGATTTACCACTCAAAACAAAGGAAATAGTTCAATTCATTTGAATTTCCTTACCCAATCAGCTCCAGACGAGTCTGGCTTGCATTTCGTCATAACTTTCTCCCCTGATCTGGATTGTACAATGATCTGAGCCGCCTTCAGTGCCAGAAACTTCATAAACTTATCCAAATCCTTTTTGTCCTGCATACTGAGCTTCATATTGGACATATCTTTCGCAATAATAATATCACATCAGTTTATGTCTCTTTGTCTATGTGGCAGTACAGTGATATTGATGCGATGAAAACGTCAATGTCCACGACATCCTGGGCCATGTGACGACCCCACTGAGAACTCTAAATTATTATTTATTATTTTATCTCGCGACTTGCTCGAACGATTAAACAAATGTCGATGTTAAAGTCTTTATCGAGTTTTCGTTGCGGTAGAGAAGGAATGATTGATGGAATAGACACTTGATTCACGTGTTGAGAAGCAGCCCGTGTCACCTACCAATGCAATGACTTGCATTGGATTGCCATTGAAAAAAAGTAAGAGGAAAAAATTCCTCTTTTTCACATTGACAACGGCACTCACCACATTGACTGATTGGTGCCTTAACAATCGCGTTGCAGTAATAATTCGCTATTTGCTATTTGCGACACGTATGCTCGGGGATATGGAATGCAAGAGGAATACCGACGCCATGTTTTATTTTAATGACAGCAATTGCAATTTGCATTTGCTGCATACCAGAGTGGGGGGTTTTTTTTTTACCGTGGGGACTGAAGATTTCATGAAATTTCCTTATCCAAGGAAGTGAGGAGTCTGATGGATTCGCAGTGAGGCTAACGGCCACGAGATGGCGATAGAGTTGATTGACAAGGGTAATTGTAACTGCACAAGATTCATAATAAATAATATTTATCCACGCTAATGCCTAGTTCAAGTGATTATTAGTGAGTTAATAAAAGATAATGCAACGCGCCTGGGTCGTGATAATACTGGTGTAAGGTTGGCTAATTCGGTCGGTTACTCCAGTTTTTAGTTTGAGTTGTTTGCGCTGCTGGCGCTGGTGGCAGACCCGCTCGGTAAAGAAGGCAAGTCATGCATATAGGCCTCAACTGCCATAGCGCCAGGGCAATGTAGGGCTATTGGACTCGCTATCATCAATCCAAACAGCTGGAAAAACAAAAAATTTCAAGATTTTCTCTATTCTCATGGTGTCAAGTAAACTCATGCGACTCCTCGGTCATCCTATATCCATCGACGAGCCCACCAGCCACCACTGAATTACACAAATCACGTAATTCACCGGATTATGTGTCTCTCATCCGCGACCAATATGCAAATACTTGTCTGCGTTGGGATTTCATGCTAAACAGACCCATGTCGCAATAAGGACATTGACTTTTCGCAAACTTTTCGATATGTTCGATGGCGTGTTCTTTATTCAACCACCGACTACCGAGTGTACGACTTAATTTACGTAAGTATGGGATAGGTTATGTTAAAAGACATTAACGTATCAAACGGCCGACCCTTGGTCGTATGCCTGGTGCATGAACGAAAAGTACCTGAACCATGTGACTCGCCACGTGGACTTTATGACGCAGCATCCTCCTCTCATTTCAATCCTACTTTCAATAACCGGTTTTCACTTTGTTTTGTTTTTTTTTTTCATTTCTCTCATTGTGAATAATATATCGATCGTTATTAATTGAACAAATTGTATTCGTAGTAGTAAGTCGTAACTATTGGCATGAGTAAGACCATTTACCGATAAAAACAAAGACTTATAATTCCTTATTTTTGTGAATGAATATAAATAACGAGCGAGGAAAACTATGTTTTTCAACTGCTCTTGTTAGTCCGGAAAATACAAATGTCCAGTTTGCCACTGACTAGAATAGTCCTATTCCTTCCATAAATTAATAATTCCATCCCTAAAATAGGGTGAGGTCTTTTCAAAATTATCTTTCCAGTAGATAGCCAGTGCGCTAATTTCTAGGTAAAAACCTCTCCCCCTCAATAATAGAAAAGGAAAGAGACGATACTGTCTCTCTCTCTCTCTCTCTCCACCTATATATCTATTTATCTCTTCCGCACGCACTTTTTTTATGAGTGAGAAAAATTCTGAAAAAAAAAAAAATGCGGCGTAGAAAATGTAAAATGTATAATGTTTTTTGTGTAGGACTGTACTTGAGCCGGCAGGCCAACTGCAATGGAAATTTCCACTGGGACGGCTGTAGTGTTCTGTTCTGTTCTCATCACTTCCCTATACAGCACACACGGATTTTATTATACCGAACGAGGGTTTTGTCATTCGAGGCGTGCAAGAGGTAAACTGACTCTATTCCTCTTTCTCGTCTTTTGGGAATAATAATGAGGGAAAAATGTATATATGGAGAGATGATTTCATGGACCAAAGTCATTCATATCCTTGGATGGCCGGATTATGGCTGTCCTTACGTAATCCGTTGGGTTAGTCACCTTCCCACTGGGTCCGATTCGTTTCAGGGGGCCCATCGATCATTGGCTTTCTCCTAGAGTTTAACCGCTCTTCTTTTTTGTTTGTTTTCATTCGATTGGAGGGGGTGCGCACACCAGTTACTATCTCCTGCTGCTATTTGTTATATACTATTACTTATTTTATTATTTATACCTCTTGTTGGAATTTCTAGGCAAGCTTACCCAAGTAGTAGAGACAGCTATCACGCAGGGAATGTCTATCTGTAATCCTGTTTCCTCATCAGGCGGTAAGTCACGAGAATCTTTAAAATATTTAGAATTTTCTCTATTATTATTTTCTATCATGTTTTGGGGGGGTTGAAGAACATCTTTATGTATATAATAACGCGAGGAAGAATTTTAGATGTGAGTGTACTCGTCGAGGCGTACAGGGAGGATGGGGACAAGTCGTACTCTGGAACCTTCTTCTTCTTCTTTTTAGCTCAGTATTTGTATTCCAACAAGATACCTTTGATATTTCTCTGTCACAGCCACCGATATTTTGGATTTTCTTTTTATTAAATAAATGGAAATGAAAAGAAAAAAATCCATGTGAAAATCCATTAAGCGCGATAGTTAAAATCTATACATCTATCCTGGTATAAGAGAATTTTCAATTCTTAACATATGATAGTTGTATAATTTGCCCTATTCCCCGAAGCGATTGGGAGAGGAATTATCAAGTGCAAACTGAGTATTTTTCATAGCTTCTCTCCTCACAGTTAGAAAAATAAAAAAAATTAAAGTGTCGGCAAAGCGACGGGAAACCACCAACTTAACCATTAATTTGACGACTAAACTTTAATGGTGGGTAGGTGGCGATTCTGGAAGTAATAAAATCAATATAACAATAGAATAGAATTGGAAGTACCGCTGAAAAACCTCAGCTCGTAAAATAGGAAAAATCTCTTGGGGATATAAATAGAAATAGTTGGGAAAAGCAGTGCATGTTCAGCTCAAGGTCAATGGAAGTGTTTTTTGCTTTTGGTGCTGACTGTACGTCATCCCTTGGAGTTTGCGTCTGCACAAGGTCTGGCCGGGTTCTCCAAAACGTCACAGATAGAAAGAAAGGGTAGGGGGCGGAGAAGGGAGGGTGAGAGAAATAAAAGTAAGAGGTGAGACTGGCGTCGCCAGGTCTGGATCAAGCGAAATCCAACATTTGGGACAGGATTCGCGCCCACGTTGGTGGGAGATTACTCGGGCGCAGGGGAACGACATGAGTGAGCTTTAACCTTGGGAGTCCTTTTTGTACGTCACTCGACGTAGTGGCGACGGAGTGGCGACGGTTCTTTATTGGGAACAAGGAGAATGAGTGAACTCGTCGTTTCCTGGATCAAAATATGTTGAGAAAAATGCAACTTTTTGGAGAAGGAAAATTTGAGCAATATTGGATGATGATGAATGTTTCGAAAGTCGTTTTAAATAATGATATGATTGTTCAATTAAATGAGCAAACAAAAATCGTTATCCAAAGATCTTTCCATTAATTGCCACCTCACTCTCAATCTCTCCAAGTAAAATCTCCGCTCAACGGCTAAATAATAATAATTCTAAATAAAAGTTGCAAGGAAGAAAAGAAAATTGTGCTCCAACTGAATTAGTTTCTCCATGAATTATGATTACCATTTAACATTGTTGATGAGGGAGTTTGAGTGACCTATATTGCCTCGGAATGCTAACTCTCAATTAATTGGTAGCGACGCTTAGCAACATTGCACACGTGAGAGGTGAACGAACAATCGCTACTCTAATCGATAATCCATATTGTATCAAACAGTTAATCAAAGTTCATATCAGACACTCGTTCCCATGTTCAAACCAAACGATCCATAATCTTGGCAACATTCGCGAAATGGTTGAAAAGGTTTTTATATCATTCAAGCATGTCGTAAGATAAGCTTTAGGGAGAAGAGAGCCATAGTAGTAGACGCAGTGGAAATTTTAGACGTGTGGCGCAATTTCAGTGTTACTCATTATTATTTTATTATTTTTTTTTTTTTTTTTTTTTTTGTTAAATACTCTGTTTGCTGCGGTGATGTTTTTTTCCGGCTTCATTATTGTGAATTCCTTTGAACGTTGATTTGAGAATGTCATCTGGATAATTATCATTAGTATTCTGCAATGAGTCATACTATGAATAATACAATTTCTCAGTCAAATTTACACCACGTATCTAGAAAATGGAAAGTGTGAAGAGTAGAAATGTCAAATGAATATTACAGATTTTTTCAATAAAGCTAGAATTTCGTAGGATAAAGAAAATGTCCAATGAATAGACAAATTTACTATGCCCTTTCATCAATTTCCTCCTAAACAACCAAGCAAAAATTCTTTATTTTTTTAATTACATTGTCTGGAATGGGAAATTAACCAAAAGAAAAATAAAAACATGCCTTTTTGCCATTATTTATTTGTTTTCATTCGGAACGGACATAATCGCACGTAAAAACTTCATGAGCTCGGTTTAATAAAAAAAAATAAAAAAAAAGATAAACCAAAGAAAAACATGAATTCAATTTTTCCATTCCTCATCATATTTCTCATGGAGAAATGCAACACGACGTTGAGTGTCGTATTACAGAGTCTAAAATGCAATGAAAAGAGAAATGTACATGCCGAGACGGCCATTAATATTTTTAATCCGAAGAAATGTATTTTCGTCCGTGGGCCGGTTAAGTTGCCATTCTAACTCTGCTACTCTCGTTTGGTTCGCGGTTTTCAGGCCAAGTGGGAAAAAAAATATATTTTGTTCTTCAAATGCCAAGAGTTTCATTTTTAAAGGAAAATATTGCTCATATAATTCTTGTGATTATAGTTGTAGCGCATAATGCACTATTTCTGCATTGCGTCATTCAGTTTACAACAGAGTAAGACAGAGTGCATTGAAAATTTTTATTTTTTATTTTATTATTGTCTTTCACATTCGTTTCTGTCTTTCTGAGACGCCAACTTTCTCGGATAGAGCTACAGATCGGTACTAATATTAGTTGAGCATCTATTTTTGTACCAGCTATGAGAGATTCTGAGTGTGACGCACAGACAACCCTCTCAAAATAATACTTATACCTCTTATTTTTCCTTGCAACTGGAAACTTTTCAATCGTTCGATTCAATTTAATTCAATTTCATTTATACAGTGTCAAAGATTATTTGGATTAATTGTGGATTAACAATCATACCCTAACTCACCTATTCATTGATTTTCATATTATGAGTTGATCGTTAGCCGATCACCAAATGAATCGGTGCATGGGAAAGTACAATTTCATTTGGAAATTGAGTGCCATATAATATATAAGCACATATACAGTGTACATCTCTAACCCAAATTCAACTTTTGAATGTACTAGTCGATATATCATCTAACAATTGATGTTTACATAGCTATGTCAACAACTCAATCAAAGTATCAATTTAAACGAATAAAAACATAAAAATAATTTTTAGGTTTTATGGATGTGTGTCCGTGTGATAAAGCACGATTATTAGGCTTTGCAAGACATTGTACATCATACGCTGATAAAATACTATCTCCAAAACTAATTACATCAAGGAGAAACTATTCGCATCACACGATGCCGACAAACCAGTTAAGGAACAAATGACGCTCCTCTTCAGGGAATATTTCATTCCCCAAATTGTAAATCATCTCAGTGGAAATTGGCTACAGCAAGTACAAGAAATTGGAGACTCAAGTCAACAGTCAAGTCATCTCTCCTGCTATAGTTGTTTTTCCTAACTCTCTATGCTTCTTTCTGATGGGACCAAAAACACCGTTGAGACTACGCCGTAGATTTTACATCATCTCGCGCTACACCCTCGGGAGCCCTTCAAAAATACGAAACTCTAGCCTCCCTAGGAGGCAGAACAGTCGTCCTTGAACAATCCTATTCCCCTAAATTCTTCCCTTTCCCAAACAATTAACGAAATTCTCCGACCTCTCCCCCGCCTTCTCAACGCCAGAAACCTGTTCTCCACGAAAAGGATCCCACGCAATTCCTTCTTTTCTCCATTGATCAAGGGCCGTAAAATACTAGCCCGCACGTGTGGGCTAGTATTGGCGCCAAGCAGATGCTTTCCAAAAAACTCTGAAAATCCCCCTTTGTCCCTTTCTTTTGGTGGGAAAAAAAAGCAGGGCAGTGTTTGTCCCTGAATAAGGGGAGAGCCATAGTTTAGGAGGAGTAGTAGGGATAGTAGGGGGCATGCTGCTTGAAACTCATAGGCACAGCCGGTACTCGGAACATGGGGTGGGGAGTTGCGCGGTGGGGAGGTTGAATGCAAAGTCAAAATGGAGGGGATGAAAATGGCGGGAAGGAGAAGGCTAATGTGTACAATGAGGGAGAGTGAGGGAGATGAGAAGTGAGACGAGAGAGAGAGAGAGAGAGAGACAGACCCGTACACAAAACGAATACGCACTCCCACATACCCATCGCAACGACTTCTCACTCATTCCTCGTTGAGACTTGCCAATAATCGGACGGAGAACAATTCCACTTGGGTATTTACGGTTCAGACAAGCCCGGACGTGGTATTTGTTGTCACTTTTTTAAATTTTATTTTTCCATTTATTGAACGAGGAATAGTAGCGAAATCTCCAAGTAAATGTAAATAGTTAACAGCAGTGTAGAAAGAAGAGAAAGAGACTAGTTGTTTTCTTATTTTTCCAAGGATACAAGGAGAAACAAGGAGACATATTTATTGCACATGTATATATCTATAAATAGATTGTAGATATTGTGGATATTATTGTAACGAGTTATTATTTATACAACGCGCATTCAACCCGGGAGTGTCAGCGCTATTTGTAATGAATTTTAATTGAATGGGTCTGGTTGAGACGAATTGTTCTTTGATCCTCTGAGGAGTATATCTGATGTCTGACGTCTGGTGTCAAAGTGAAGGAGAATATTTTAATAATTCATAGGAGAAAAATCACCAATAGATATCGGAGATTGATCCCCTGAGGTGTGAAATATGTCGCACAAAATGTCGACTGATGCAACGGCAATGCACGTGGGTGACTTTAAGGTGAGTTGAATTTATGTAATTTTAATCTACTTTATTGTTTATTTTATGAGCCCGCACGTGAAGGCGATTCATCATCGGTCAATAAAATCTCCGAAAAGTCTGCACAACAATTGAAGATAAATCCGTGATTTAAGCGATAATAAAACAATTAGCATTGCCTGCAATGGCTTAATCCAGAGCCATTTGTTGAGTATTCGAATATGTAGAAGCGCTGACGCATGCGCAACCGTTTAGTTCCTAAATAGAATTCCCTCAACGGAGTCGCTCGGGTTTACCATTTGCTTTTTTGAACTTTTCTCATTATCACTTATTTTTATGGTTTAAAAATGTCTCACAAGACTTTATTTCATCGTAATTGTCATCAATTTTCTTTCGCCAATATCAATTCAGCAATAATCCTACGTGGGCGCATGCGCACTCTCTATTGTCGTCTCATTGGACCATTAAATTAAATATGTACAATTCGGTCCTGTTCATCCCCACCAATACCGAGCTCGATTATCTATTGGCATCGGCGCATGCGCTCTGCCTCACTCACCGGAGCAATATTTCACATTTGCTCGGTTGCCCATAAATTGTCCGCAACTTTGTACTATCCATTTCGCATCAATCAAACGAAAGACTTTCAACTTGCTTACATCCCAATATCTACTATTGGATTCCACGATGAGTATGCGCGCGCAGCATTCACGTTGGCAGACAAGTCCTAACTTCCGAGGGGAGTCAACCGTCGTTTTCCACCTTTTCATTATTCAATATTTTTTTATCCTTTTTGTTTTCACGTGTCCCCTGATCTCCCAAGAGTCCCTTACGCTCTCGGTGGCGCAATTCTTTTTTTTCCTATTGATGCGAGGTACTTGAAAAACCTAGGAGGATCAGAAAATTTATGGAGAGGGGCCATCTTTTTGGCTAATGGAAGACAGAGAGAGAGAGAGAGAGAGAGAGAGAGAGAACAAGAAGTGCTCAGCGATTGGCTGAGCGGGTTTGCGTGATTGGAGCTTATTTAGGAGTTATAGAACAGGGAATAGGTTCGGCTTTGTTGGAATATTGTGGTATGGGGGTTGGCGGAGGGCTGTAGGGTCCATGCAATTGTATCGGAGGTATAGAGCGAGGGTTCAACGACACATTACACGCTACCGTAAGGGTAAATCAATAATGATAGACAGTGGTGGATAATTTAATTAACATAGCATTGGTTGTCTCGTTTCTTCTGAGAAATAATTTCTCAACTATTCACGTATCTTCCAATGATTCCAATCTCCCTATTGTCGGTTATCGGTTTATAATACGACTCAAGACGCTTCTTAATATTATTTCAGTTCTTCGAAACTAACCAAATTACAATTATTGGACAGCCGACACTGATGAAAAAAAAAATAATCAACTTGTCAACTTGATAAACAAGATCGAATTCTATGAAATGTTGAAAATTGAAGGATTTTCATTAATTAATAAGACTCAAAAATTAAGTGAAAATAGGAATTTTGTTGAATTTTTTATATTGATTGGATAAGATGGAATTTGAATGAATGTGATAAAAGATTAGCGCACGCGATGGCTCGCGCGAGCGACCAATGATCCCATCGATGATAAGGTGATTACCCGCCCTAATAGCACAGATTATGTCTACCTCTAAATCCCGATGACGCGCCTTCATAATCCTTATCTTCATGTTCAATAACGGGGGGAATTGTTGGCACTATCTAACGACGCAGGAATCTCCACAGCACTAGTTTATAGCCGTTGATAACGCACGCAATCTTCACACATGAATTTCCTGTCATATCTTCGAAAAACAAAGTTTTTTCATTTTCACTTTATTCATATCAGACAACTAAATTTTACCCCATTAGTTGTAGTAGTAGTAGTAGTAGTAGTACATTTCGAAATGAAAAAGCTTTCCATATGTGGAGCACTATGATTACTCACGCAAAATTAATTATTTTTTAAGTTCTCAATAGAAATGGCCAATTATTTAATAACACCAATTGTATCGTTGAATTTCTTTTGCAATGATGGAAACCAAGTGATAGCAACTTCCTGATTAATAAATGAAAAATTGAATTCGTCGCATTGAAAAACCACATTGACCATTGATTCTCTTCCCATACCATCCATCCATCATTGGAAAAGTAATTGTTCATTAAAATGCCTCCATTTAAGTAAACTGCACTATTTTATTAAAGATATTCTCACTTCCTTGTTGAGGTTGCCGCGGCCGGAAGGTCGGTCACAATCAGATCAGGGCCGTGTCGTGGTAAAAATTATGATTATTGTTATTATTTTCTTCTTCTCCTTCTAATCAGGAATAGACAGAAATATATAATTTTAATATTTCTAATAGTTGAAGAATAACAACAACTTTATTCTTATGATTTGCAATATAAAAATTTCACACGTTTTGATATTACAATTTTGTCAAATAATTTCCATCATTTATTTTGATCTGGTCATGTTAAAGCGATAGAACCCCCTGAAAAACCAGAAACTGACATTTGACACGTGGCTGGCCAAGAGTGCGGGCTGGTAGAAAAAACGTCATGGAAATTTCCACCTGAGCTCGTTCTTGCTTCCCACCTAATTCCCTCTCTGTTCTAACCATTTGGCTGCATTCAGCGCCATTGGGTCGGCTTTCCTCCCACCCCTTGCCGTTGCCGCTACCCCTGCCCCTGCCCCTGCCCCTGCCCCTGCCCCTGCCCCTATTTCTTCTTGAGACAGTGGAAAGGGCCGGCCGGGTATTTCTTCGCATTTTTGTGGTCTCTCTTGAATCGTTCCTTTTCCCTCCAACTACTTGACAATGCCTTGAGCGCCTCATGCGCCAATCACATGCCATTGTAATGTCATTTTCACATTTTATTTCCTTAAATAATCCGCCGTTAGACTTTCCTTTAATAGGGGGGCGCTAGAGAAGAGCGTCCATTTTTCATCCATTTCTAATTGAATTAGCTCATTATTAAGCATCGAAAAGTGAGAAAATCTAATGATTTTAATGTTCCATTAGATATTGGACTGTTTGAATTTCTGTTGGATTTATTTCGGTGGAGCCACATTTTGCTCATCCTCAAAATCCCAGTTAACGAGAGATAATAGCTTTACGCATAAATATTACACCATTATTAACATTTTAACAACCGCTTCTTACATTTATCAATCCTTCCGACCTCACTTGAGCTGTTTTTCCGCTAGATAACACATAAATTATGCTCGACAGTCGCTTACAGCGGTTTTTTTTTACTATCGGATAATCTATGAAAATGAAGGTAAAATCATTGACTCAAGGATCGAGAGTTGCTCTTTTCAAATGAAAATGTGCACTTGTATTGTTAAAAAAAAATTCATGGTGGGGGTTTCGTCGCCTAGTCGAGGCTGATTGAGACCTCTGCGGAAGTCTATCGCGCTATTATGTCGGACAATTGTAGTCTACGTTCCACTTTTGTGTCGGGCAACACCAGAGTAATGATGAATCAATGGACTTTTTCATCTTTTTTTTTTTTTTTTTTTTTTTTGTTAATGAAATTTGAAAAATATTAAAATCTCGTGCACGTACGTATCTACTCGTCGTCTTGATATTCGAAAAATATTGAAATTTATAATTTGTATGGGTATTTGTTTGTTTGGCCAATTTTTCTCTCAAAAAGTAATTCAATGCTTATAAATATGAATAACGTGGACACTTTGAATTTCTGTTACGGCATGATATTTCTTGTCATCTACATGAAATAATCGTGATGATGCAGCGAATATTGGATATGATGAATAGACCTACAATTGTTATTCTGCTAAAAATAACTGCGAATGGAAATTACACACAATGACAATTTTCACGTCACGCTACGCTTGATTTAATAGGGTAGAAAATGAGTAGAAGAAGTGCATAAGCCTGGTTTAATTTTTTGGGGGAGAAAAATTAGTGTACACATGTGGAGAAGAGTAATAATGGGTGCAGTATTGTGAGACTATTGAATGAATTAATCAAAGTGTACAAAGTACTTTCTTATAGGACAAATCCTATCATAAAAAATGTATATCCCATGTAGAATTGTTAATGGATGAGTTGGCCCCAATAAATCAAGAAAATAGGACTCCTCAATTCGTGGAAAAAAACGACTAACTATACGATGAATCATGCGACGCCATTGAATTTAGATGTTTCAACTCACTTCAATGTTAACGACGATTGAGGAACAATTGATTTGATACTTCAATTGACCATTAGACTTTGGGCGATTTTATTAATAATTATTGCCAGTTTATACTAGTTAGATGTTCCATTTTCGTCGACACGTTATTAGTATATATTATTAGGAATCGAGACAATTGACTTGGGCTTGAACTTTGTAATTTATATAGGTAATATATATATGTAGTGTAGCTGGGAAATGATTCGACATTCGTTTATTGATGGGATTGCTAGAGGCTATTCATGGTTTTAATGTCTATTGATCAGCTTATGCCGGAGAATCGTCTCGAAATATTCCAAATAATCCTCAAACCTTAATGGAAAATACCAATAAATGATAAATAACTTGGGTATTATCGGCGGTTAGCGTAAAAAGTATAATTAAATAGCCATCATTTGTCATTAGTGTTGTAAACTAAAAAGCCATGTTCCTAAATGACAAAAACAATATTAAGCAATCAATGAGTAGATAAAATGGCTTTAGTCAAACAGGTTGTAACAGATTTAACGAATAGACTAGTAATTGTTATTATCACAGTTGGGCAAAATGGCGATTTGAAATAAGTACATGGACTTGCTAAAAAATAGATGTTGCCAATTTTGCTAACTCTGTCAGATATGCCAGACCGCGAGGATATCGATTATTTTTGTTTGTTTTGAGGTTTAGGCCAGACTTTGATATTTTCATGGCCACCTTCAATGATTCTTGTCCTTATCATAATAGCCATTTGAATTATAACTGCCAGTGTTCGGGACACGGCTGCAATGCTAAACAGAAAGAAGCAATTATAATAATTATTATAATGGTATGTGGGCAGAAATAAAAGGATTTAGATATGAGACAATTATATTGTATAATTTTTCTAATCAGTTGAATGTTCTCTACATAGTTTAGTTTAATTAGCAAATTATAACAACCGGTTAAAATTGAATATACGGCTGAAGAAGTGGTGCTGATATAGTGGTCCTACTCCCCGAGTAATTAGCTGAAATTGACAGCGTGAGATGTGTACTGCACATGTAGTTTAGTCTGGTCTATTCAAATTTTTTCTCCCTTTTCCTCCAGCATCCTTAAGATTTTAATGAGACTGCGGAGAATTGACGAGAATTGGCGTTGACCAAAGGCCAAGCATAAGTGCCGGCCGCACGTGGACAAAATAGTGGCATTCGTTTGATTTCGTTTGGTTTTTACAACACCGGGATGGAATTATCACTTATCAATGGCCCAAGGTACCGAATAAATGCCATTCATTGGGTGTGGCGGTGAAGATCATTTGTTACACTTGATTAACCATGCAGAGATCACATCTCTAATAAATAGTTCTCCAAGTCTTAATTCGATTTGTTCCGATGAACTGAGTAATGCATTGGCTGACCGATTGGAGCGATATCATTTCAAATGGAAAACAAAAATTTCCTACAAAAATTTCCTAATTCTACAGTATGAAACCACTTTACCTTGAAATATTTTGTCCTCAGCTCACTGGATAATCATCAATTTTGGCTACTTGAAAACATTGATTTGTCCATATATAGATGATAGTTTATTAAATTACAAGAGACTTTAAAGGTCAACAGGGTTAGACGATCTCGGCCCCATTCGATAAATTAACATTAGTGTTCTTCAGGGACGGCTGTTATTATGCACTGATTCCTCACTACTTCATGAGGAGGATATGACGTACTAGCGGGTGAAAATTTGTTAATGTGTTATTATTACTGACCCTCGTCAAATGGTATCAATTACTGCTACCCTTTTGTACTTGGTTGATAGTTACGATGTTGAGCTTTGTTTTTTAACACTTGGATTGTTTATTCCAACTATTTTCCTCCATTAGCAAATGCATGGTTTTGCCGTCTTATGCATTTCCGCAAGTGTAGACAGTAGACAGTTTGAATTTCAGATTAATTTTTTTGTTTATCATCGATCATGTTGTGATTCTCTAATTAAGTCATCGCACGTGTTTTTCATTTCATCAGTTGAATCGGCAATTCTCGTTCTCATTGTGGAATTTTCAAATTGGTGGTAACCTTTTGGGCTGTTAAAACCGACGAAACGAAAAACGACAATTGAGAGTCTATTGCCGGAATTACGCGACAATTGTCATCTGGTGAAATCAAGTCAACCACTAAAACTGGCCATCATATTGCACGTGCCTGACGATTTGTCATAATAGATACTTTTTACGCAGGACCAAACACTTACAGCTAATAATAATAACATCATTGTTGATGTGTAAATTTCCATGCAGTTGAGTGCTTGAGTGCGCTTTGGGTGATATTTCTGGTAGACCTACAGATCGTACATGTGTTAAATGTTCTGCTCATAAATAATAACGTTCTGCTGTCAGGTGATATAGATAGTGATTAGCCATTTATTCTTAGCAATGGAGCTACGGAAAGTCCCCATTGACAGCTGCAAATACATGGATTATCATTTCTGGAATGAATCATTACCAATGCAATTTAAGAACCGTCTGTCATCAATGGCAATTGCTGTAGTATTCCCCTATTAGTCATATCCAATGCAATTGGTAGCGCTACTAATTTAATTCTTGCCAACAACCTCACGTAACATCCGAACAAAATAATTACTTTATTAATAACTCACATGTACATTGTTAAAGATTGAAATAAAGATGAAAATTAAAATAATATAATGAACATAAAAATCACTAAATCCCATGATTTCACTCATGATTGTTTTCCACTCTGGCATAACGATAAAATGTCTCTCTTTCTCTGTTGACACTCAAAAATACTTATATACCCGGATATGAAAATAAGTACATCATAAAATTGTATCTACGATCCAAAAATATTGTCCAATGATAATCTGAATATTCAAGTTTATTCAGCTTTTAGGTAAATATAAATATCGTAGCATGGTATTTGTGCTAATGAATGAGTATACCGTGAAAATTTAAAAATACTTTGCCAAAAGTATTTGTCTAGGATTGACGGCGGCTCAGACACACACACACACACACACACACACACACACACACACACACACACACACACACACAAGCAAGAAAAGACTCGGAAAATACATGACGTACTGTTGGATTCTTTGTTGCACAGTGCATATTGGTTTTTTTTTTTTTTTTTTTGCCGATACAAGTGGCGCCTCTTTGGTAAACAAAAATAGTGAGCCACTCAGGAGAGAGGAAGAGGAAGAAGAAGACAAAATACAAGTTGAAAGTTTGTTTTCATTTTTGAATTCCAACTCGTTGACTGTTTGAATTCAATCAAGTGAGCTACATCATCATAGCTCCAACAACAGTGCAAGGCTCATTGATGAAGGATGATGGTCAATTATTGGCGATCCCACCACAAGAACCAATCGATGAGAAATCATCTCCATACTAACGTGGTATAAGTAGTTTGCTCTTCCTATTTTCCGCTCTCGATACGATAGCTCTCATTCCGGCTTGTGCCTGAGTTAGAATAGTATATATTAAGAGCCCCCACGTCCTCGGGACATTCTCAAATGTTTTGGCAAGCATTAGCTAACTTTCTGCGTCTCGAGACAAACTAGAGAACTAGTAGTCATAATACCGTTGAATTTCATCGTGTTCAGTAGCCACTTGTAAGCTCGTCTTCTCCCAATGCAGGACATACACTTACAATTCGAGCAGAGGTATCATACTATCCAGTTTTAACTAGTGTCTCATTCAGCTTCTTGCCTCAATACATGAGGCGGGCTGCTCTGCATAATGCAACATTTGGAGACATTGTTGAATTTCCGGTTAGCCGTGTCGTGTATTAAAGGTTGTAATATCAAAGTGGACTTACGCACAACCTGTCATTATCTCGGACTGGTGTTATCACATGTGTTACATTGAATTGTGTGTAGGAAGTCATTGAGAGTCATCAAGCTATGCGCTCAATTAAATCTCATTGATCCGGGTCGGGATTGGCCTTAACGTTCCGCGTTGATTTTA
Source organism: Psyttalia concolor (assembly GCA_030522845.1). Taxonomy (NCBI): domain Eukaryota; kingdom Metazoa; phylum Arthropoda; class Insecta; order Hymenoptera; family Braconidae; genus Psyttalia; species Psyttalia concolor. The sequence continues at coordinate 25,238 of JAPYZM010001005.1, forward strand.
TCCGCGTGATAAAGACGTGATCAACGCCGTCATCAACGCCGCCCTCTTCTGTGACAACTTGAGGGATAAAATGTTAATAATGCGTTAGGAGTGTTGGACTAGTTGTTCCTGGTAAACGACAATTTGTGCTTCATAAAGTTTCCTTCTGTTTCCTTGTAACACTCATTGAGATGTATTCGTTCAATGAAATCGGTAATACGGACAGTGGATTCGACGTGGAGATGAGCTCATTGTCTTCCAGCTGTCTGGATGACGACGCTCGAGGACAGGTTGATAAGTTATTTGACATTAGCATTATCATCAGTTTGTGTAGGACAAGAAGTGTTCTGTCATGCTTTTCAATGAAATTGACATGATAATGGTATGTCGTATGGGTACGTTGCATTATCAATGTAGTTCACTGATAATGCGCATACCTTGCAATATGAAAAAATTGAGGATGATGGCGGTATGGTAAGGTATGGGTAAACCTGGTGCGACTACCATCACTGGATTACCGTTGACGCTTTATACTATACGCAAGTGGTTGCATAACTCATTTGTCGTTCGTTGTTCGTCGTTCGTCGTTTGACCATCTCCAAAAAGCCAATCTTTTCTGCCCTCCTATTTGCCGTTTGGTTAAACTCACCACATTTAATGCACCCGTCAAGTCTCACTCTTTCCATTTCACTTATTCATTTTAATGCTCTTGTAATCATTAAATTATTTATTACGCTTAATAACAAATTTGTTTCTTCGTTTTTTCTTTTAGCGCACCCCCATGCGTCCAATGATTGCCGAATACGACCCTAAGAAGCACGGCGTGAAAACCGAACTCTCAGACATGGTTCTTGTCAAGTAAGTGTTAAACTACTGATGCTATTGGTTGCCTTTTGTTTGGTTTTTTTTTTCTCTCTTTTCTCTTCATGCAGAAATCCTAGTAACATTGATAACGTAGAGAAACTGTTAATAACGAGACATGGTCAACGTCGGGCATCTGACGGAGGGATTGGCTACAATGACTTGCCGCGACCAATCATCGCTTCCTATTCATGTTTTTAAAAATGTACCAGATTCGTACTTGACCGAGTGGAAATTGCATAATGGATTGGATAGAGTGGAATTATCGATCAATATCAGCTATTTTATTCTTTATTATTTACTTTTTTTTCAACTATTTTCGCCACATCCATTGCTCTTCATTTGACGTATATATATATATATATATATATAAGTTTTCCATTTAAATATGGTGTACTCTTTTGATTATACTCTCCTAATGTAATATTACTTTGATCAGGCCAACTGACAGCCATAAGGATTATAACTCAATGGGCGAAACCTCTTTCAACACTCAAACAAATAGAGGAAATTTCATTGCCACTTGGCTTCCAATTCGCAATACAATTTCCCCTCGGAATATTACGCACGAAACGTGAGTTTAACCGAGGATCATATATGTGCATTTTGTTCGTTATATCATATTTACTTTATATCGTGTCCAACCATCCATTTGATCGTTTTTGTGCAAGATTAAAATCAACCAGTTCGTTATTGAAAAGACCATTTTCTCATGACCGACATCTGCCTATGCGTAAACATTTTTATTTTATATTTTTCATTATTTTTTTATTTATTCTTATTCTTATTATTCTTATTAGTATTATGTTTTTTTTTTTTTTTTTTCCTCTCTTCTCTCTCATGAATGAAATGAGATCACTGGATGATCCTCGAGGGTTCCGACATCACCTCGAAGATCACCCAGTAAGCTATGCGATTTAGTATTGAGTATTATTATTATGATTTTTATTATTATTGTTATTAATTTGCCACGCATACCGCCTGATTGCCGCCATTTTATGAAGAATTCAAATATCGTCCGAATGTGCTGTCTAGGGCGAGAGTCAGTGAATCACCTGTTGTTTTACATCTAGTATAGTTTGAGTTTGAATTCATTGGTTTTTTTTTTTTTCCTTCTTTTGTGGATTTTCACTGCGATATCCTGTGCAATATGACTTCTCTGCATGCGTTTCATTAGCTCATCATGGATTACGTATGCCGAGAGAATGATGCGCGTAGGCGGAAGATGTGAGTGAGAACGCCCACAATAGCGCTGACATTGAATCGGGCCAAATTTAGGTGCACGATAAATAGTCGCTACAGAATGTGTGCACACATTTTTTGGAATAAAACAAATAGATTTCTCTTTTTGACGAGGTACCACTGAACGGGCTAAGTGGGAATTGCCCTTAATGGAGCGCTAGACGGTAAAAAAAGTGAATACCCTCTTGGTATACATGATGTTAGTAAACTCATAAATAATGAGAGCATTCATTGTCCATCCTTACGCTGTTAGAGAATGATTTTCATTTTCTAGTAAGTAGCACAAATAATTTCATCATAATTTCATATATTTTTATCGAATGAATCGGTGCAATATTAATTCATTATTTCATAGCTCAATATTATTTTCTCACACAAAGTATCAAATAAATATGCTATATTTCCTGTTTTGTTTAGACGAGATCCTTTGAGATGAGAATCTAAATTTATCAATGAAACTTGATTCAAATGTATCATATTATGATGATAAAGCCAGTAATCACGTGTCGTATCTCCGATTTATGCGGTCTAGGTCGCACCCGAGCTATCGATTGCATAACGCACTAATGTTACACGTCATCTGGATTCGGTATTTCATCTGATTATCGTCGTTGTTAATAAATCAGATATGCCTTATCCATTATTTATTCATTTCGTCTTACGGCTTTTGCATTATGGCACCATCATTCATATATTAGTACACTGATACGGACTGATGTAGTTTTGCCCTCAGTTTTGATAAATCGATCCGGAAATTTTAATTTTACCTAATTAAATTAATAATAAAAAAATATTTTTCTATACCAAAGTCGTGGTGATTATCACTACTAAATTTAGCATTTTTTCGTGTTTTTCCTTTTTTTGAAAGGGCTTCCAATAGCAAAGAAAATTGATACTTTTTCATCTCCATTCTCCTGTTGTTTTTCGTGATTAATTGATTGCGCATGACTTTTGCTGGAGAGGCTTTTCATAACGCCGAGTATCAATATAAATTGTAGAAATTCCTCACACACGCAATGCCCATCAGTCAATCATTAACTTGAATTCAACCATCTACAAATGGACGTTGATTGAAGGGCGGGAGTCTATGCAAAAGTCTATGGTTCGTCTATGGTTCCAAGTTAAAAATAGAATGGGGATCGGTAAGCATTTTTTTCTTTTTTTTTCTTTAACACAAATAAGGGACAATAGTGACCCCAGTATATAGTATATATAGAAGCTGCGGTAGCTCGGAAGACCTTCAGCACAATTTTCCATTAATAATTCAACTCTATCAATGATTCATGATACAGCGGTGATCATGCGGTATGCCGGTATTCTTTCAAAATTTTCGTCAAACCCAAGTAAATCAGAATTTATAAAAATATTATTTAAACTAGGTGGTAAAAAATGTGTTTTTACTGTATAATATGTGCATTTATATGATTCCAGACGTGCTAATAGTGCCCGGGCATTGATTCGGAGATCAATCGATAGAAAAAGAAAGAAAAAAATAAATAAATAAAAAAGAAAAAAAAACAAACAAAAAGCTTCCCTTATCGGGAAGGCAAAAGAAAAGAAAAGAAACACTCTAGTAGAAAAATTGAAAAAAATTTCGACAGAAACAGACTGTCACATGACAATTTTTCGATAACTAAAAGTTCTATTGCAACTATTTTTTCAAACATAACAGAACAAACAGAAAGAAATACTATTTGTTATTTAACTGAATTTTAATAATGGTTAACGTGTGTTATCCTTTTTTGTTATTAAGTGGAAATATAAGTAAACACGGCTTGTTAGTCGTCGTACTGCGTCGGTGGCGCTGGCGGCGTCGGTTGATGCAGTGCGGTGGTTGGCCAGAGCTGAGAGACACCCGCAAAAACACAAATGCAGATAAAAAGACATGTGTGTGTTATAGAAACAAAAAAAAAAAATAATAATAATAATCAAAATAAAGAAAAATAAATGAGTAATATTAATGAATAAACAATTTTAAAAAATTATAGAAAAGTAAATAACACGCGGCACACAAAAGCATACAAGTGTTGCTGTGTTCATTGTGGCAACTGATGTGTCACGTGACACGGGGCCGAGGCTTTTTGAGCTCTTTTGGCGGCGAATAATTGATTATATTAGGAAAAAAAAAAAAAAAAACAAAAAAAACAAAAAAAAACGTAATTATTGAGGGCCATCCGGCACACATCTTTATGGAGAATTCAATGGGTACTTACACTACCTCTCTACCATTTACGTTTATATCATTATTTTATAAATAAATGATTCTTTTGATTTTCGTAATTTGTTTACTTGACAACCTATTTGAGGTAGATATAAAAGATTTTGAATTGTTACATGGAACACGCTGCAACAAGATATACATGAGCACACTATTGGCATGCCAGGGTATCAAATTAATTGACCGGTTCTTTATCAAAGGCGTACAAATTTTAATTACTGATTATTAAAAATGGTGATGGTCATTAGTAACGCATTCGCGATTTCTCTTGGTTGACAGAAGAAAGAGAGGGGGTAGTGTCAGAGAGACTGGAGCATTGGATCAAGTGAGCGGGGAATTTAGCGCTTGGCAATTATGAAAAATACATTAACCTGGCTAGAGACCTATGACAAAAAAAAATCAATAAATAAATAATAATAAAATAGTAGGCAACGGGCATTTTGATAACAGTTGAATTTAACAGACGCTCCTCTTGAACACAGTTTGCTACGATCGGCAAATGTTAGTTATTGCATGATATACAAGGTTTCCGACATTAGGCAATGATCGTGGCCTTCACAACATAAAACTAATAATCTTACAGCACTAGTGAAATTGAGTGCAATTATCCAATAAGTTGATTCATATATTCTCGTTCAATATTTTTATACACTTTGATCGTATTTTAAAAAAGACTCATGAAAAAAATCAACTTGTTGAATGATTCTACCCCCTCCTTCAATATTCGGCTTAATCATCAGCTTCCACATACTCACAAGACACAATTGACATAAAAACATCCGATAGAAAACCCAACCCACTCCTTCTTCTTTTTTTTTTTTTTTTTTTTTTTTTTTTTTTTTTTTTTTTTTTTTTTTTTTTTTTTTTTTTTTTTTTTTTTTTTTTTTTTTTTCTTTTTTTTTTTTTTTAGACTTAACAAAATCTTGTTACAATAATAAAGGCAAACGCTCAAAAATGCTCAAGCATAAACACGTACGTATCGAAAAACAATTCAAGTCTTTTCCTTGAACGTATGATGTGCTCCGACGTTTATTGAGCCTTTCAAGACTCCGTACTAATGCTCCCTGTATTACAGATACAAGTGCGAGAAAAATGAAGTCCCAATAACCGTTCAGAATGGCTCAACCCTGCCGTTGGTGGAGCGGCCAAATGACGAGGAGGCAGCCCTTTACGATCCATTCGAGCACAGGAAGTTAGCACATCCAACGTCTAATCTCGATACTCTTATTCATCTGCTCAAGGGTAGTCTTGGTTCCGGTATTCTTGCTATGCCCCTGGCATTCAAGAATGCTGGCTTATTCTTCGGTCTATTTGCCACATTTTTTATCGGTGCTGTATGCACATATTGCGTACACATACTAGTTAAATGTGCTCACACATTGTGCAGACGTACGCAAACGCCCAGTTTGGGGTTTGCTGAGGTTGCTGAAGCGGCTTTTCTCGTTGGTCCTGAACCGGTTCAGAAGTACGCCCGACTAGCAAAGTAAGTTATTCAACTTTCCTCGAATAATAGTAGCAGTAGTAGTAGTAGTAGTAGTAGTAGTAGTAGTAGTAGTAGTAGTAGTAGTAGTAGTAGTAGTACCAGTAGTAACATTAGTACAATTAGTAGTACTAATAAAAACCTTTGCTACTGAATACCATTGAAAATGGTTGAGTTTAAATAAAAAAAACTGTTGACGCGTCCAACTCTTCGAAGGAGCTAAAAATCAATCTCTCTTTTTCTTTCTGAAATTTTCGCAGAGCAACAATCAATTCATTTCTGGTGATCGATCTTCTCGGCTGCTGCTGTGTCTACATTGTGTTCGTAGCCAAGAATGTCAGTGAAGTGATCAATCACCACACAGGCAATGAATGGGATGTAAGAGTATACATGGCAATGCTCCTACCACCTCTATTGCTCTTGTGCTTGGTGAGAAATTTAAAGTGGCTAGCGCCATTTTCAATGCTAGCAAATGCCCTCATAGCGACTGGTATGGGCATCACTTTCTACTACATCTTCAGGGATACATCGCAGTTTCAAACGGTACCTGCTTTCTCGAGCTTCTCCCAATTGCCATTGTTCTTCGGCACTGCCATCTTCGCTTTGGAGGGAATCGGTGTTGTAAGTATTGCTGAAGCTAATCTAATCTAATCTTATCTAATGCAATCCTATTACAATCTTATCATTTCATGTATATCAAACGCAAGTACATTTAATATAATTTAATTAATAGGTAATGCCCCTCGAGAACAACATGAAGACTCCAGCCCACTTCATCGGTTGCCCCGGCGTCCTCAACATTGGTATGTTTTGCGTTGTCACCCTCTACAGCACGGTTGGCTTCTTCGGTTACCTCCGCTACGGAGAGAGCACCCAAGCCTCCATTACCCTCGACCTTCCCACCGATGAGATCCTTGGCCAATCTGTCAAGCTCATGATTGCCATCGCCATCTTCTTTACCTACGGCCTCCAATTTTATGTTCCCATGGAGATCATCTGGAAGAACCTCAAGTGTCACTTTGGAGCTCGCAAACTGTACGTCGAGTACATTGTCAGGATCGTCCTCGTTATTTTCACCGTTGGCATTGCCATTGCTGTTCCCAATCTCGGCCCCTTCATCTCCCTCGTCGGAGCTGTTTGTCTCTCAACTCTCGGTCTCATGTTCCCATCTGTAATTGAACTGGTCACTGTCTGGGAACAGGAGAACGGCCTTGGTAGTTACAACTGGAGACTCTGGAAGAATATCCTAATCATCCTCTTCGGTGTTCTCGGTTTCGTCACGGGTACTTATACAAGTATCCTCGAAATCATGGAAGAGAATAACCATTGAGATGTTGGACGTGATGTCTGCGTCTCAATAAACCGATCGCATATTTCGCGTTAAATGCCTGGCACGCAGCACCGTACACCAACAATAAATAATATACAACAATAACTCTCATTGATGCCTCGAATAGAGAGACAATTTGACAATTCGACAATTCGACAATTCGACAATTCGACAATTCAACAATTCGGGGCTTGCAAATACGCCACTTATGGTTAATGAAGGTCACAACTATAGGGCTCTCGGATTTATTATTTATACAGCATCTGCAATCATCGAGCATAAAGCGAATCGTGTCGCCATATATTAGGAACCACTAGATGACAAAGGGGGATTACTACTACTCTACTTAAGTTTTGTTTCTGTCAACGACACGAGAGCCCGACTTCTCGACTAATGGTGGATATGTAGGCTGCTGCTCATTTGGACTGAGCTTCCTTATGCGAGAAAAGTTTTCTTCTTCTTTCAGGATGAGAATCAATCTGTTCTCTGTGTGTTTTAGGGGCTATTGTCGAATCGGCGCCATTTTGTGACTCGTGTCCCGCTACCGGGGCTATTGGGGGCGGTTGAGATACCAGGATGTCATTAAAATTCTGGCCATTTCGAGGAACGGGAGGCTTAACGCGATTAATTGATCAATTAACTTGATTTTTCACAACTGTGAATAGTCAATCTGCCTAGAATCCTGGCTCTGTGCCTCTAGGTTAGAATTTTATCATATGAGATGTTTTCAATTTGTAACTGTATTCTTCCGTAAATTAGTTTTGCCGTCTAGACCCGCCAGTATTTTCTTCGCTCTTGCGGAGGATAAACTAATGAGAGATACAAAATTTCAATGAAATAAGAGAATAGTGATAGAAAATAGCAGTATGACATTATATTCAAGATGATCTTTTTTTGGGTTTTTTTTTTTAACGATGTATTATTGAGAGTAGTATTGAGTGGTACCAACAGACTGATTTTTTGAGTGATTTTCTATTGTCATCGATTGTGTGAATTTGGAAAATTAGGTTTTCCTGCGGGCACGTATTTCTGGATATTTCCAACTTTCAAAGATCAATTATTGGACATTTGAAATTATACGATGGCTTTTTTAGGAGTACAAACTTTAATGACGGTTGTATAGACAAAATTGTTAGGAATATTTTGAGTAACTCTAAAGGGATAAATAGTAATACCATATGAATTGTTGAACATTTTTGAGATTGTTTTTATCGAGATTCACTGATTCGAATGAAAATTATTCCAAGTTAAATGGTACAATGGGGGTAGATTAACCATATTCATACGTCCGTGTCATGTGAGAGAAATCATCATTAAATATTGGGAAATTTTTTCCTGTTTGGAAATTTTATCATGTCTGTAGATAAAACCATGTGACGAGTTTTTTGGTACCTGTTTTTTGTTTTTTTGTTTTTTTTTTTTTTTTTTTTTTTTTTTTTTTCCAATTCAATGCATACTGTTATCTTATTTTTCATTATAACATGAAAAGAAAATGTTATTGTATTTAATACACGATCAATCCATTTGCAGAAAATTTTTCTTGTTTATTCCTTCCTATTCCTTTCTAGCAATTCAAAATTTCGTTCCATTTAATTTTTTATGTCATATTCGTTATTACGTTAGTGTACTCTTTTCATATATATTTTTTTTAAATAGCGATAGAATCAGTGGTGACTATGCTGAGTCAATGGTCACTAATATACAACAGTAACAGCCAATAATGCACAGGCTTTAATTTAAATTCAGGACCCATTGTGGGTGGTAAATTACTTTCTACTAAATGTACATTTTGTGGGACAAGTGCTTTTTAGTAAGTATAATTTGGAGAAAAAAATATCAACGAAAATTGAAGCCAGTCGTTCTTTGTTACTTGGTGGAAGGATTAATCTCTATAACTTCTCTTTGAAACAATAATTTTAATTTTATTATTATTTTTATTATTTTCATTTATAGAGACTTCATAAGCGTCAGCATGAACGATTCAATATACAAATAGGCTGGAACAATTAAACAATCTATTAAAAATTCTTTCGACAATAATTATTATCATCCATGAATTTATGAATTAATAAATTTGATATTTTATATGACTCAAAAAAATTTACTATTAATTAATTAATTAATTAATTTTTTTGCTCATTTCAACATCACTAGCTAAGCTATCCATAATTAAGTAAGGGAAGCAATACACTCAAGTCATAGTCGCTCTGCAATAGTGCTCCCTGCTCCAACCAGAGGCTGTCCTTTAATGCAATTCGGAATCATGTTGCCTAGGTAGTCGAAGAGAGCCAACGATGATGGCCTTCTCCATCTGGCCAGCTAATATTAAAGCGTTGCGCCTGTAAGCTGGGATCACCTCAAGAGCAGATACAAATGACAGTCTCATGTCACCGAGAGCTCAAACCGGAGAGACTGGTATATCTGAGCAGTTTCTCCTCTTATTTTCTGAATATATTGCACTCGATTGGTACTAAGAATTAACTGAGAGAAGTTCTCAATCACATAAGTGACTTTGTCTTCAAAGTCAAACATACGACGATATCAGGCTTCGTGGCTTATTATTATTATTATTATTATTATTATTATTATTCTAATTATTGTTATTGGAACATTTGTGGCATGAGTTCTGCAGGCAGCATCAATCGAATTTTATTGCTCAACTATTTTTCTCAACTCTTTCCCTTGAGTAATAAATGTTTTTTTTTAATAATTGATTTATTGACCGCTTAATTGCGAGACATTTTATTAAGGTCCAGTGAGGCAGTACAACTGACAGTGAAGTCAACATTGCTATAAATGTGTCTTGCCTATTCCTTAGGTCGAGTAATTAGTTATTTTTGATTTCATGGAAAAATTTTAAATACTCGAAACGCGTTGCTGCTCTTGATTTATTTGTCAATGTCCAGGGCCAGAGACGTCTCTGGCTGTGTCCAAATGTAGCCTGTTCGCGTTATACTACAGTGAGCATCATAATATTTTCCTGGTGCTCTGCAGTAAGACCATCTTGGACATCTGCAGCGAAATTTACTGTGAAATTCTTCTTTACACACTTCGTTCCACCAGCATGTTCTCTGGAATAAAAGATTTTAAATATAATTAAAAATTGTGAAGGAGAGCCTTGTCTCCAGTGGTTGAGATTTTCCCCAGAAATACTCCATAAATAATTATTCAACATCATTTGAATACCTCAGCCAAATAACCTCGAACACTCTGATCGCTGTAATTTCGCTTTGTTATCATATGTCTCGACTTGACAGTATAAGCAACAGTGCAAAAGACGAGAAAGACGAGGAGATGTCGTCCAATATTCACCTACGAGTGAGAACAAAAAATAATAAATAAACCCTCGAAAATATAAATTTTCCATTAGTTTTATGACATTGTATGAAATTACCCTCATTTTTTTTTTTTTTTTTTTTTTAAATATTCAACTTACACTGTCCGCCATACTCCCTGGTATATATCCTTTATCGCGCAAGCTCCTTGCACTTATTTGGTGACATTTGCCGAGGCAGCTATAGCGAATAGATGCACAAGTGAGGAGAGTTGATTCACTGAATTTAGTTTGATGAGGTGATTATTGATGAGGTTTAAGGGAATGGGGATTATTTCTAGATTTTATGTACTAATAGCAGGTAGGCAGTTGAGCGGGCATTTTGCAATGCAAAGAAATGGCTATTAAGTAGTGTGAAAGGTGCGAGCATGCGTATTGCAATATGCAAACCCGAGATGTGTAACTTTTCCTTGGAAATTCTACCACCTGATAATTTACCTGATAGAAAGTTATTATATCTTGGGCGAATAGGTTGGCATGTGTGGCAAATTATATCCAAAAATTTACATCATTTTCATTTTCTAAAGAGGAAATTTTCAAACTACCTTTTTCAAGTTTCGCGGGATAATTTGACATTCCATTCTTTAAGCGTCTACAGCATTATTCGATAATTACTTATTATAAATATTGAAAAAAACTTTTAATTCCTATTGCCTTTCAGGGGTGAAATATTAAATGAACACAAAACCTATATATATATACTTTCGCTTTGATTTATATTTTCTGCTGCAATATTTCACCAATATTCACCAAGCACTGAATATCTGAGTAGAATAAGCGATATTCAGTTGTTATCGAATTCATTGCTCGCCTAAAAATGGTTTATTAAATTTTTTCATGAGTCGAGGGATCTTTATTGATTTTTTTAAATATTTGAATAATCAACATATGGCATAGTATGCGCATGCGCCCGAGTGGATCCATCGTTGACAAAAAATTATCCGCTATGTACGTACATGTTACATATATATAGATAGTTACTGACTTACTGTCAGACTCTGATGAGGTAAAAATGACCTCCAGTCTTTTGCGTTATGGTTTATGCGCTGAGAAAATTGGCACACGATTATTGTTAAAGAAATCAATTCAACAGTAAGTATGAATTTTTTACTAAAATTTACCTAGAAAATTTGTAACAATGGTCGACCCTGGCGCAACCTAACCTCATCTCACTTTTACATAACTGTTTATTTCCAAAAAAAATGTTTTTTTTTTTTTTTTATTGCGTTAAAAATAATATTCAAGATCAAGACATATTAGTGAAATATACTAGAGAAATATTTGACAAAAATAATGTTTTGCTTCTCAGTGTATTTATTATATTGAGAACTGCTGGTATTCAGTTTAACTACTTACTTCTAACAATTAATATTAATTATTCAAGATTGAGTAGAGGATTATCAGTTGGCAGTGGAAAATATGCCGAGAAACGCGAAATTGTGGCCTATACTTTGGACGTGATGAATGTAAAGCCAGAAGAAATTGAACGGCAACGTACCATGAGAGGTCTCATTGAAGTCAGCGATAACGAGGACACCTCGATAGTCTCGGGTGTACCCGAAGAGCACATAAAAACTAGAACTGTTCGTATTTATCAGCCAGCTAAAAATGCCATGCAGTCTGGCACCAATAACATCAATTTTTGGCAAATTGATTTCGATACACGAGAACGCTGGGAGAATCATTTGATGGGTTGGAGCTCAACGTTAGTATTTATATTCACTTCCATGTACTTGAAAGAATATATATTAAGTGGGGAATTTGAGGATGTCATTTTCCCCGAAATACCATATATTTAACCAAATATTTTTCCTCCATTACTTATCTATAAATGAATAAAATATTGTTGCAGATATTGTATTCTTATGAATTGTGAGCTGTCCTCGGGAATAATATCTATTTTTTATTCTATTCATTCTATTCATTCATTTTCATTATTGTCTTATCGTTCTTATTCTCATCTCGTGTTATGCTGTTAATTTTCAGGGGTGATCCACTGTCAAATCTCAAATGCGAATTTCAAACGAAGGAAGAAGCCATCGAACACTGTGAAAAAATGCGATGGAAGTGGTACGTACAGAAACCCAACTACTCAGCTCCAAAGCCTCGTTCATACGGTGCCAATTTCGCCTGGAACAAGCGCACCAGAGTGTCCACTAAATAATTTATAACGGAGGTAATTTCTAAATAATATGTAACTGTGTACCGTAGTGCAAATAATAACGTGTACAAAGATAAATTGATTGTTCAAATGAAAATAAAATTCCAAATCAACGCGCGTTGATTTTACTGAATAATTATTTAATTTCCTCCCGAGGAAAATATCTGTAGAAAAACTTTGATTGTTATTATTACACAAATAAATGAATAAAGTGAATAGGATAGTACATCGTTAATTGAAATTTTCCCTTGTCTTTCGGTGAATGCGGCATGTCAAAAGTCTGTCACTTGGAAATTGAATAATTATATTTCAATCAATAATTTATCAGACACAGAAGGCATTATTTATTTATTTATTTAATCACTTTATTGGCACACTCCTAAAACAAATTGTCACTTCTAATCAACAATAATGATTAGTTAATCATGTAAAGGAGCAATTATTGTACAGAGTAACATCATCAAAATTCAAATTATTTAGGTATATGACTTTCGGTATTTTTAATTCACTCGGAGTAAGAATGGGGAAAACTGATTGATCTTAATTTTCCAATTTATTATAATTTCCATGGAAGTAAAATAGAGATAAAAAACACGAATAGTCTATGGAATTGTTTGAAAATTCATTACTTTCATCATCAAAGAATTTAGAAATTTCATATTTCATAATGAATGGTACATATAACTTTATCAAACAAATTAATCTTATGACTTTTGTCGTTTTAAGTATATAGAATTATCTCGGCAATGAGTGATTTCAGGAATATTCATGAACGCTCCTTTAAGATTTTCTCTACAAATTACCCATTCTCGAGATCATTTAAGAGTATCTCTTAAAATATCACAAAACCCGAGAGAGAACCACAGCACAAAATGATTGTTCAACAATGAAATCGAGTGATAAACCCCCTTAATATTCATAGAGAAAGTGACCAGTCGTTTCTACAAAAAAAAAAAAAAAAAAAAAAAAAACACACTCGCATTTCCTTAAAAAATAACCTTCAGCAATATCTTATCAACTCTTGCATACAGATATTTTTGGGAGATATATTCTCGTCAAGCTAATTTTTGTGCTATTTTTGCTTTAATAACAAAATAACTGAATTATTATTCAACGCAATTCATTCTTCAGATTTCCTAGATTAGATTAAAAAAATAAAAGTTCTATACAATTAATAAACAAGACTGGACTTTAATCGTTCATTGACAGTCTTTTTGAAGTTGAAGACCAAATTGAGGCTGCAGCTCTGAGACGATGGTATGGTACAGTATTAGCTAGATACCACAAAACAATAGCAAATATAATACACCAACTTCTGAAGGGACAGAGAAGAGTTGCAATAGTGCCATACGCCAGCCAGAAAAAATAAGCGAGGAGCGTTTGCATTGAGATTAGTAGGAAAAATGAAAGATTCCTCCAAAGTAGTGTCAGTAAGTTTGGTTGCTTCATCAAGGGTTTCTCTAGCATTTCAAATCGCCTATCCACGGAAAATGCCAAAATTACAGTCAATGGCATGTGAAATGTGAATAGTTGGAAGAATCCGTAGGCGTATGTGAAGGATCCTGGTAGATATGATTCACCGATGTACATTCCCCAGGCAAAAATCACCCCGAATGAGTCCTCTATTACTTCGCCAGCTGCCCATGGACCTTGTGATCAATAATGAGATTTATGCATTGGTGATTTAGTCGGCAATTTGTTTTTTTTTTTTTTTTTTTTTATTTTATTCACTTTACTATGCACTTACATAGAACACTTACCAAAGGCGAGGTAGAGTGGATAGAAAATTATCGGCCAGAAGAGATAATTGATGGTCGATGTAATCCAAAGTTTTCTAATAAAATTGTGAAGAAATCTAATCCTTAATCGAGGACGTTGCATCTTCTTCATTAGCACCAGTTTATGGCACACTCGTAGAATGCACAGTGGAACTACATTGATGACTAGCATCATACCAAAAGCAATGGCAAAAATTCTACTGGCATCGGACATCAGTAAGAACCTGGGAAGCATTTTAAAAGACATCCTTGAGCCATCGAGGGCAAACATTTGTACCACCTCCTTCTCCCTATGCAGCTCATCGACAACTCTCGCTCTGATAGTGTGAATTCCCTCCAAGTACCTCGAAGCATTCCATCGCACAACGTAAAGAGGTCCCTCAACCTTTCTGCACAGCAGCCAGTCCTCCTCATCAATCCTGATGCTTACAGATTTAATGGGAACTGTAGAGAAGCCCAAGATTCTAACATGAGTCGATTTGAGAATGGATTGAAAATTTTCCCTCTGAGGCATTGAAAATAAAACGTGTTTTGGATTGGTGATGACAGCCACCGGCCAATCCTTGTGCTGATTATCACTGAAGGAAAATTGTCCATGATCAATGATCCCGATTCGGTACATTCTATTGTCCTTCCAGTCGGCCAGCTCCAGCTCCAGGTAACCCCCACGTTGTAAAGTGTACATTTGAGGGGCAATCCCACCGAGAGTATGGTAATGTCCACAGAGGTAAACAATTCCCTCGTTATGTTTGGCCATGATCTCCCTCAGTCCATTGTCGCACTGTGAGAGAATGCAGGAGGTCGGGTAGTGTCCGAACCAGATGATGTACTCACTGTTGAGTTTTTTCGAGTCTTCAGCCAGCTGTTTTATTTTGTCTATCTCGTGTTGATCGAGAAAGCCGACAAAGTTAAAAGGACGCCGGGGGCCTGGCTCGAGACACGCATCAATCGCTATGAACGAGTATTTCTCCGAGTTGTGAATTATCTGATGGAGATAGGAGCGCGGGTGACGTTGCCCTTGAACTGAGTAGTTCAGGTAGTAGTTCTCCGGTGATTTTATGTTTATAACATTGAAATTATCATGATTTCCCCTAACATCAAGCCAAACAGTCTTTTTTAGAACTCCGGAATCATCCAAGACCCTCTTGTAATGTTTCCACTCGTCTAGGGCCTGCTTAGAGCCCATAGCATCTCTTTTTTTGGCATCGGTCAGATCACCGGAGGCTAGAACGACAGGTGGATTGAATGCACTGACAGTTATGTCGCAAAACTCTTTCAATTCTGTTATTCTAGAGGGATCTTTAAAGATACTAATGTGGATATCTGAGATCTGCAAAAACCACATGATATTATCCATTTTATCGCCAATTTCATATATCTTTGGTTCCTTTCTGCCGAATCTTGGAGTCCCCTCGTCATTATGAATCTCGCTGTCAGTTGCTATTATATTGGCCACATTAGCAACAAAAATAGACAGTATAACAACAGAAACGAGGAAGACAATAGTCGTTATCGATATCCTCATTTTCATTTTCAATCACCAAAAACAATTCAATTGGCAATGGTTAAAAAAAATCATATAACTCTTCAGTTTCTGAATTATCAAGTTATTAATCATTACATTCATATATCCCCCATCAGCTGTGATTATTGTTGACAAATTGCACAATTGCCGTCTTCTTTGACACAAAATATCTTGCACTTGTCGACATCATTCAATTAACACATTTAACGCAAATGTATGGAAAATAAAATTCAAGTCCCTATTTCATTGCTAATTATGGAAATGTCTTTTTCCATTACTCAATTTCAAATATTCTTGGCTTTTATGAGAGTTAACATTGAAAAACATGTTCCACTATTCGATCAGCTGATAGAACCAGCAATACCTGCGCAGAGGCTAGTTGTACCGGTCGGCGCATCTGCGCAGCTGCGCATCTGCGCATCTGCGCATCTCACCATCTTCCCAAAACACATGTGCAATGTGCAATTACCCTTTTTTTACCCTCGTTGATTGACCTCACTTATTCAAGTCTAACAGAAATTCATCTGAAAAAAATGCCAATTTAATTACTTGTAAGTTGCCCAGCGTTATTATACCGACACCATCCTTTTTTTCTCTTTTTTCCCACCTTCTTTTTTTCTAACTAACCGTCTTGGATATGCTCAGACATTTTTATCAGTGAATATGTATATGTGCTGAGAACTATCAACTGTGGAAGATTATTGAACAAAACAAAAGTATTGAGAAGTATAGCGGGTGAGAGAAGCCGGCAGGATGCCACAAGGACGAAGAAAAGCCCCTTTCAGTGGAAAAGCTAAGAAGCAACAGATGCAGGCAAAAAAACATCGGAAACAGGCATTCTTAGGTAATTTACAAGGGTTTTATATGAATGGATTGGTTAGGATAATATTTACATTGATGATTAAATGATTTGATTATCAGAGGGAGGTTATTATTTATAGAAATTAAATGAAGAAACTTGGAAAATTTCAATTGAGGGAATTGTATCTAATTAGAAACCTTGAATTCTATTCGGAATCCTATTTTTAAATTCCCTCATCTACCACTCAGATTGCCAAACAATTTTTCAAAAACATTTAAACTGTCAACAGAAAAGCCGCGCAAAGAAGATGACGACGTTGATCACGATTCAGACCAGGATAAAATTAAAAAAATCAACAAACAGCCATACAATAACGGCGATCGAAATCGCTATGTTCTCCAATTCTTCCAGGAATCCAAGGAAGAACTCCAGCACCGAAAAGCGGAAGCCCGAAAGACTATTCATCCCCTTCCCTTGGACAAACAGGAAGTCTCCATGAACTACTTTCCCGAGGGTCTGGATATGCCAAAGCGTCCGCCGTGGGACTTTTCAATGTCCCGCGAGCTCCTCAACATGAGAGAGCAGAAATATTTCACAGAATACCTTCAAAAACTCAAGCTTATGAACAACATCAGCTACTTCGAACTCAATCTGGAGACCTGGAGGCAATTTTGGAGGGTGTTGGAGATGTCCGACATTCTCTTAATAATCGTTGACATCAGATATTCTCTTCTGATGTTTCCACCGTACCTATATAATTACATAACGAATGACTTGAAAAAGGAAATTATTTTGGTTCTCAATAAAATTGATCTGGCTCCTCCGGCCCTAGTCCTCGCCTGGAGAAAGTACTTCCAGACGAATTATTCCAAGATTCATATTCTCTTTTTCACATCCTTCCCAAAGTATAATCTCAGAGGGAGTCAAGAAGACGGCCAAGGATTGAAGCAGAGGAGACGACGGGGAAAATTGAGGATGGCAGCAGAAGGAGCCCAGAAACTCCTCTCAATTTGCAAGACCATCGTTGGAAATCAAGTGGATCTGTCATCCTGGCAAGAGAAGATACACGATGAAATGCAAATGGAATGTGACCTCGAGGACATTGATCACAAGGAAAATACAGTTATTAGAAAGGAGGATACTAGCTATTTTCACCATGAAAAGTACAAGAATGGGGTGCTTACAATTGGGTGCATTGGAACGCCCAATGTCGGCAAGTCCTCATTGATGAATGCTTTGATGGGGAAGAAGGTAGTCAGTGTGTCGAGGACACCTGGACATACTAAACATTTTCAAACGATTTATCTTACCAAAACTGTTTGTCTTTGCGATTGTCCAGGGCTCGTGTTCCCCTCTACTGTTCCTAAACAACTGCAGATTTTGATGGGATCATTTCCCATTGCTCAGGTGAGGTTGACTTGGAATTGATTTTAATATAAAACTTGATAATTTCTTAACAGCACCATTATTTTATATTGTCAGGTGCGTGAGCCATATACTACAATAAAGTTCTTAGGAGAAAGATTGGATCTACCAAAATTACTTAGGATACAGCATCAAGAGAATGACGATAGCTGGTCAGCCATTGACATCTGTGAGGGTTGGGCTGCCAAACGAAATTATAGAACTGCCAGGACAGCTAGGCTGGACACCTATAGGGCTGCCAATTCTTTGCTGAGAATGGCGCTGGAAGGAAAAATTTGCCTGTTTATTTATCCTGACGGTTGGAGCAAGGAAAAGGATAGTTGGGAGAAGAATGAGGATATCGAGATAATCAGGTGGATTCAGGCGAGTGTGAGAGAGGACGAGAGTAATTACAGCGGAGCTGAGGTTGAGCATGATTTCTTTTCGGAGGAAGAGGGCAGTGAGAGAATGAGTGGTGAGGGAGACAATGAAGAGGAAGACGTGGACGAGGGTGAAGATGATGATGATGATGATGATGATGATGATGATGATGATGAGGAGGAGGAGGAGGAGGAGGAGAAGGAGGAGGAGGAACAGCAGCAGCAGCAGCAGCAGCAGCAGCAGCAGCAGCAGCAGCAGCAGCAGCAGCAGCAGCAGCAGCAGCAGCAGCAGCAGCAGCAGCAGCAGAGAGATGGACCGATGGTTTCTGGAAATAGATTTGAAGCACTCGCCGATGATTAAACGACAATTATGTACCGTTTAAGATGGAGGCTAATTTGTATTAATTGCTGATTGTCTTTAGTTCGAGAAAGTCTTGTTAACACTTAATTTGCATTCACTTGAGAATGCACTACATTTGAGAGTTAATAATACAAATTGAGATAGTGATTCGAGTGAGGATAAAAACAAAAAATATTCGAGGATCAATTCAATAGAATTTATTGTTTCATTCTGACGATTGTACAAGAAAACATTCTCTTTATTTTTGTTATTTACAATAGCAAGCATTTTTATTTCAATTCTCGAGGATTTATGTAGCACGAAGTTCGGCCAGAAGAGCCTCGTTTTTTCGACACTCTATTGTAAGCTGCCTCACTGCAGCAACATATTTTCTCTGTTGTTCCACAAGTGTTACCAACTCTTTATTGAGATTAAAACGCTTCTCCTTCTCTTCGGCGCATTTTTTCTCCACCTGTTATGATAGTTATTAACGGAGAGAAATAAATTTTTCAATGAAATAAACTCTGTGAGTATCAATTATGTATCTTTTCGATTCAATTACCTTCTCTTTGTTTCGTTTCACTCCAGCAATTATCGCCTCAAATTGTTTGAGAAATTGTTCTTTACCACTTGTAGATGCCATTGCTCTGAAAATATTATTTTGCTTGTATTCTGAATAGAAATCGATAAAGTTGTAAAATCACTCATACTCACTCGTTATAGTTTTCCAGAATTGAATTCAGAAGTGATAATTCCTTGTTGAGGTAAAGTTTTGTATCGTCTAGTGTGTTGTAAAGAGTGTAATATTGTTTAGTCTCTTTATGTTTTGTTGAAACTGTAGGAAGATTTTTTAAAAATTATTATTCTTCGATGATTCGCTGACTAAGAATATTTACGAAAATTAAGGGTAAATATGTGCTTTCACTCACACTCCCTCACCCATATTGCATTATAATTGAAGTAATTTCATTGTCAAACCTTGATTATAAAGCTCCATAAATCGTCTTTGATACTGCGTCAACTCAGATCGTCCAGGTACATCGTCCAATTGCCTCATCAATGAAGCAATCGCACGATTTTTCTTCGCTAATAGTAGTCTAGTCTTGTTAATCGATTCCTTCAGTATATCATACTCAGCTACTCGATTCTGTTCCTCTTGAGGTTCACAAGTCTCTTCACAGTTTTCCACTAGTTTCTGGAGGTACAATAAATCGGATTTGCATTGCTCTCTGAATTTGTGCTCTTGGTCTTTGAGGCCGGCATGAACTGCTAGCAATTCCTCCAATTGCAATAAAATTCTAAAACAGATTAATTAAACTGGTGTGTTTTTATTTATCAAACAAGCGGGTTTCATGGAAAAATGTTCTTTATATATTCAAAAATTTTACAATTCGATAATTGGATACGTACCTTTTTATTCTAAGAGAAAATCAATAACTTATAGCCAATTGGAAAACCCTCAAACTTATTTTAATTTTTTTCAATAATAAATACGTATTTCAAAATTTTCAGTCAATTTTTATACCCAACAATGAAAAATAAATAAATTATTCTTCTAGAAAAAGAATGGTTCAGAGAAAAAAAAAATCATCTTTTGTCACGCTGAATGTCTCTTTAAAAGGTCACTTGTTCAATTACATTTTTGAATACCTTCTATTCTCGTCGGTTTCCATGTTGTTCATTCTTACAAATGCATCTTCAACACTTTGTTTATTTTTTTGTAGTTGCTTCAATAATTCAGTTTGTTCCGAAATTTTTACAACGCGTGCCTCTCTCTCGTTTTTTAAATTTTTCACACGATTCTCGAGATTGGATCTTTGTTTTTCGAGAGCTGCTGATATTCTTGACTCACTCGATGCATCCTTTATCAGATAAAATTAAATCTATTGATATTGCATTAATAATATTTAGTTTAGTTTTAGAATGTAATAAGTCAAACAATTACCATAGCTTCAATAGACAACGATGCATATATTTTCGCAATGTGTACGATTTCCTGAGCCTGAAGTCCGACAATGCTCCCAATAGAACTAGCACTCAATCTATTCTCTACCAAGTGGATCACGTGATCTCCGTCATTTGCAGTATCATCAACACCCTTCTCAATACTTTCTGATCGTTTTGGATAATTTTCAGGGTCTTTAGATAATGCAGAAGTTAACGGTAGCACTCCATACTCGATTAGAGTACTTTTCACTCTCGTTATATCATCTTTCGGAACTGCAGTTGCTCGCTTGAATTTCCGTCGAGGGTCATAAGCCCTTTTTGCTGTATGAATATGAATTTCAATGCCCTCTGTTCCTCCTCCAATCGTCCAATTTTTATTTGACGCATGCAATTTATCAAATTGATTTATGGCGAATTCTCGCACAAAGCCTGCGGTTTCTTCTCTCATTTCCATTGATCTTTTCACAAGCCACTGAAAATTGAGAATAACAAAATCAACAAGAATTGTAGAATTATCAGATAATAAAAGTAGTTGAGTAGGAAAATGAGCCATTTTTTAATGATATTTACCTGTATAACTGGAAATATGTGGATGCAATCTAATCCTTGTATTTGATGGGGTTCAATACGATGCGGACAATTCATTTTTGGAAGCATGACGACAATTTTTTCAGTTAAAGCTCTAAGGGTAGCAAAAAACCTTAGTGTTGTGAAAATGTATTCAATTGGTTAAATGGAATGTTATTTTATAAGAAAATTTATTGAATTTATAATTTATTTTAAGATATTGAGGAAATATAATGATTTTTATTAAGCTTACATTTTTTGTCCAATCGTTAAGTTCTCATGAAACAGAAGATTGACATCTACATCAAAATTGCAAGACTCGATACACCACGTCATTCCTCCAACAACCTGGTATACAAAAAGAACATTTTCATTAATACCTCATCATTACTCTTGATATTGACGAAAATAACCTTATCAAAATTTGACAATCCCTTAATCCTGGCCCTAAAGTAACCAGCAGCTACGAGAAGATCGACAATTTCATTAAATTTAACAGCTTGTTCCTCATCCTCTCGAACATCCGCCTACAATGAACACAATTATTAGACAACAACGATAGTCGTCGACAATCAATTTGCTGTTAGGTGTTTTAAATTCACGTTTTTTACGCTATATTATATTATTACCTCGACGACGTTCGAGGATGGGCTAAAATTTTTGAAGCTCTCCCCGAGCATTCTGTATCCTCAAAACCTATTTATTAACAATAGTTCAACTTCAATGGTTTAGCACTCTCCAGTGGAGTGTGGGTGTTACACTGGACTCTAATCACGATATATGTCCATGCTCGTTCAATAAAGAGGTGACTCTACTTTATCGATAATGTCAGTATTTTGTTACACGGTCTACACTCGTTTTTTGTCCTGTAGATGTCAGGTCTGTTGGCCGTGGGTACGTTAACACTCACTCTGGAGGTCTCAGCAGGTCCCTAGAGGTCTCTAGAGGCTCGTAGAGGTGCTTACAGTGCTCTAGAGGGTTTTAGAGGGCCCTAGAGATCTCTAGAGAGCTCTAGCGGGTTCTAGAGGGCTCTAGATGTCTCTAGAGGTCAGTAGAGGTGCCTAGAGGTCTCTAGATGTCCCTACAGGAATCTAGAGGTCCCTAGAGGTCCCTAGAGGTCTCTAGAAGTCTGTAAAGGTTCTTCGTGGTCCCTAGAAGTCCCCAGAGGTCCTTAGAAGTCTCTAGAGGTCCTGAGAAGTCCCTAGGGGCACGTAGAACTCCATATAAGCCTCTAGGTGTCCCTAGAAATCCCTAGAAGTCCCTAGGACTCCCTGGAAGTCCGTAGGAGCATCTAGAAGTCCCCATAAGTCTCTAGGTGTCCCTATAAGTTCCTGGGAGTCCGTTGAAGTTCCTAGAAGTCACTGTAAGGCTCTAGAAGCCTCTGAGGGCCCTAGAAGTCCTTAGGGGTCCGTAGAAGTCACTGGAAGTTTATAAAAGTTCTTAGAAATCCCTAGGGGTGACTAGAAGTTCGTAGACGTTCCTAGAGGTCCCCAGAAGTTCCTAGGGGTGGCTAGAATTCCATATAAGTCCCTAGGGGTCGGTAGGACTCTCTGGAAGTCCCTAGAAATCCTTATAAGTTCCTAGAAGTCCGTAGAGCTTTCTAGATGTCTCTAGAAGTCCCCAGAAGTTCTTAGGGTTCCCTAGAAGTCCCTTGGTGTAACTAAAAGTCCTTAGAAATCCCTAGGGGTCACTACAAGTCCTTAGGGGTCCCTAGAAGTTCCTAGAAATCCCGAAGAGTCCGTAGAAGACCCTGAAGGTCCCGAGGGGTGCGTAGAAGTCCTTAGGGGCCTCTGGAAGTCTCTATGTGTCTCTAGAAGTCCCTAGATGGGCCTAGGGTTCCCCCGGAATTCCCTAGAACTCAATAGTGCTCCCTGGAATTTCCCTAGAAGCCCCTAGAGGTCTCTAGAAGTCCATCGGGCTCCTAGGAGTTCCAGTAAGTTCCTAGAAGTCCCTATACGTTTCTATAAGTCTCTCGGGGCCACTAGAGGTACCTAGAGGCCCCTAGGGGGCCGCACTTCACTTGGTTGAATCGTGGATTACGGGCATAATGACAGAAAATATTCGGGTGGACCTTACGTTTTTTCAAGATTTCTCAAAAACTAGAGCAGCTACCGCTTCGCTCTCAACGGCATTGGATTCCTGAGGAAATTTCCTAAAGATATGGTAAGTTTGAGCCCTGACAGGCGATTGAAAGTATTTTTTTTACGCCCT